>OENM01000266.1:59052-108358 GCA_900239745.1 Rotaria magnacalcarata | reverse complement strand
GTGTTATGGCTGTACATAGAGTTGACATATTCTGGTAATGTAGACAGTAAATATAGTTATGGGTTCATTTCAATAGCAACCCATTTCATTCGTAATTTATATTCATTCAAAGTCTACTAGTTGGTGATCCCAGACTTTTGAAGATACAATCTATTGGAGTGATAAGACGCAAAACTAAATATTTTTACATGTTTATTTAACTTTTAATTCTCGTAAAACACAGTTAAAATGATTAAGAAAAGATGTTTGTAATATATACAAAAACTAGTAGATACGATGAGTAAGCGATGAAAGTGATCTCTACTATCGATCGATGTCTTCCATTCATCAAAATTATCGTCTCACAAAAATGATGTAGTATTGTGTGCGAAATCGAAACATACACACGATTTCGTCGAAAACAAACATTTGTTGTTGAACTTCAATAGTTATTTAGAATATAGTAGTTTAAAGAATATTTTTGTGATGAAGCATATGGGATTTTGTTGGAAGACGTTGATGCTGACCTATCGACTCGATATCATTAAAACTACAGATACTAATGCATTTTCGAAATATTAACAAGAAAATTGTAAATTTTGTGTATATGTTGAGTTCTTGACACATGACCTACAATGATGAATAGTTAGAAATTCGATCTATTCAAGTTTGTACTAGTCATAAAAGAAGTTAATCCTTTGAATTTGTTATTTTTTCAGTGAACATAAAATTGTACTTGAATGCCCTCACTATCTCTCAATTATAGTATAGATCTTTGTTATTAATAGCATATTATTCAAACTCTTTTGTTTTTCCATTTGATGCATTTATATAATATACCTATGTGTGTACCAGAGACGTGCACAGGACGAGATTTTTCGTCCTGTCCTGACCTGTCCTGGTTAGTTTCGCGTCCTGGAGGGCGGCAGTACAGGACCAAAATCAAGATCGCGTCCTGCCCTGCAGGACAGGACAGGGCACCAGGACGACAGGACGTCCTGTCCTGTACACGTCTCTGATTCCGATCGAAAATTTCCAAGTCAGCCAAGATGATAAGTGATCTGTAGCTTTGTTCAACGAATGCTTGAATCAGTATTATGAATCATTCTGATAGCGACAACTATCATTCACAATATACTTCGTGTGTTCGAATGTAAGATAGAATATATGTAGATCCTTTGCGAAAAACTATGATTAGCAATACGACAAGAATGTTTACAGGACAACAGGACAAGCTTTTCAGTCCTGTCCTGACCTGTCCTGCTAGCTACCTCGTCCTGGCGGGCGGCAGGGCAGGACAAAAATTCAAATCGTGTCCTGTCCTGTCGGACAGGACAGCAGGACGCCATGTCCTGTGCACGTCTCTGGTGTGTACACATAAAATGTGGTGTAGTTGAAATAAACATATATTTCTATTCAAAATAGTATTTCAAAACGCAGTGCAACAACTATAATCGCTTATCTTGAAGAAGAAGAAAAAATAATTATATTATCAAAATAATCCAGGATTGAACATGCGGTCCTCAAAGACCGTTCATACTGCTGTTAACCAAAATGGATAAAACGAAATTTTCACACATTATCTCATAGATGATTTATCAGCAGAAATCTTAATTGTAAAGTGAGTTTATATCTGAAGACACGACTTATTTTCTATCACCAGATAAAAGTCTTTACAACAAACATTGTGTTTATTCTCTAGCTTCCTTAGATTAATTTCAAGAATTACGTATGAAAAAAAATCATCTTAAATAAAAATATGAAGAAAGATATACGATTACTCGATTATTATTGCTTGAAAAATAATTTCATTTTGTTGATATCAAAACTATGAGTAAAAATAAAAGAGAGAAATAATTAAATACAAACATGTTTTCAATTGTTTAGATAGACAATATTCAAAAGGATCACTAATTTGTGCTGCTCTTTTACTTATCGATAGTTGAAGATAGACTTGTAATATTTATCAAATCTCTTTCAACGGAAACATTTCAATAAAAAGGCATAACTCTTTAATCCATTTGAAGAAGAAAAAAATGTCGCTTGCCTTGGTATTTATCAAGACAGTAAGTATCTTTTTTGCATGCATCCTTCAATAGGTCGTTGAAGATTTGTTTACGATAAAATGAAGATTCGTTTCTTTTTGTCTCATTACTCTTTTAGTTAAAGTTGATTTGGATAAGAGTCAACAAGAGCAGAATTCGTTTTTTTTTATTAATAGGTCATATTCCAATAGGAATACAATTTGATTTCTGATTCAATAATTATCTTAGGCGAAACTTATTTTCTATCGGACAAGTAATGCAAAATAAACTCATTTTTAAGGTGATTATTTTTCTATCCAGTATTAAAATAAATTCACGTTCTTCTATTAGTTTTGACGACGAACTCATATAAAAGTGCCAACTGATACGGAAATTGGTACAATAAATACACAAGAAGATGTTGTTCGTTTAAGAATTGTTTTTTGAAAATGAAAATCTAACGATTTTTGTCAATTCAAGAAAAAGATAATCACGAATGGAATAATCCACTTGAGTTTATATTTTCTTTAATTTCAAACTCCGTTGGTTTCGGAATTGTTTGGCGTTTTCCTAATTTAGCCGCTAAGAGTGGTGGTGGTCTGTATTCAATTCTGTTTTCCCATACTAATTATTTATCGGTTCATATGTTATATATAGGTGCATTTTTAATTCCATATTTTATATTGTATTTTTTAATTGGTGCACCAATATATTACCTTGAATTAGCACTTGGTCAATTTTCTAGTCGAGGTCCAGCTACTGCATTTTTACTTGCTAAAGGATGGCAAGGTAAAAAAACACCAGATAAATTATTGATACAGAAAATTCTAATTATTTTCTATTGAAGGTGTCGGATTTGCTATGATAATAAATAGTGTACTTTGTATGCTTTACTATAATGTTATTATAAGTTGAATTTTATTTTATTTTATTTCATCATTTCGAACAAATCTTTTATGGAAAAAATGTGGATATTGGTGGAATGATGCGAGATGCTTTGTTCCCGGTGCTGATAGTTTATCATTTAGAGTAAACGGAACAATATATAACTGTACTGAACCACAATTTCTTACTCGTACAGAATATTTATGTGAATAAATCAATGCAATAGATCAAGTGATAGCTACAGAACAATTCTTTTTGTAAGTTTTAAATAAAAAATCAACAAAAAAGAAACAACTAGATAAATTCTTAATAATTATTATATTTAGTCAATTACTTTTGAATAAGCGTAATAAATTTGAAGATTTTGGCAGACCAAGAGCGTATACCCAGGTCGATCAAAACGGACCACCGTAAACGGTCGTTTTTGCATCGTATTCCGTCGTAAAACGACCGTTTTAAGCCGTATTAAGGCGTTTTAACAGGGGCAGTATTACAGTCATACACAGACGCCGTATATCAGCCGTACAACCTCGTAAAGCCGGCGTAATATTATCGTATTCTATAGAACATACGGACGCATTACTGCCTCTGTTATACGGGGAAAATACGGCACGTAAAACGGGCCGTATTTGTATAATATACGACCGTTTACTAATCGTTTTCTTCGACCGAGGATCCTGTTCTTTCATTATTATTGACTTGGATTATTGTTGGCGCATGCATTATTCGTGGTGTCAAATCGTTAGGAAAAGTTTGTTTCGTTTTATTTTTAAAATTATTTTTATAAAATGATGTTAACGAAGGTTGCATATTTTACGGCTATTTTCGCATATATTGTTCTTTTGGTATTAATTATTCAAATGTATTTAAATTTGAATGTTTCGAGGGAGGCATGAAGAAAAACAAAGATGTACAATGATGAGACTGTTCCTTAACTAACGAATAGATGGAAATGAAGTTAAACGAATACAGATAAACATTTCTTTCCTCTCTTCAACACGTAACCACGTGCACGCACAATAAGAGAATGATATCCAGGTGATTTTTCGACTGTATACTGTTCAACTTATCCGTTCTGCGTGTTAATAACTTGTATGTCGATATATGTCACATTAATATAACATTTTAAAATGAATAATTCAAGAGAAACACCAGAGATTTCTCTATTTTGACAAGCAATCACTTGATTCCAAGTGATTGTCAATGATTGCTTTGATTGCAATCAACTTTTCCCCTTGCTACAAGCAAGAAAGAACAGATAGTGCAGAACAGAGAAAAAACCTAATGCCACCAGAATAGGACTAATTGTTTTCGATAGATATCATTGCGAAAGTCTTCGATTAGCTAACACCTTCGAACGACCGTTAGATTCGTTCATTTTCTTATTGAATCTCGAAACAAATATAGTACATTCTAGCGAGTTTTCTAGCCTTCCGTCGATTTCAGCCGCATACTTGTCCTTGAAACAGTTTGTCTACGTATTAAATTCATTCCGTCTGAATGTTTTGCTGATCAAAAGTTTGCCACTGCTAATATTGACCCTACAATGAGTCTCTTCTCTACAATAAGGCGTAATTCAAACCTATGTGTCTCAGATATTTCCCGTAATTTTAGATCTCGCTTATACCCAGGAGAAGCATTCCGACAGTAGGATCCTATCGGATTCCGACAAGGGTCAGACAGTGAATACCCAGGGCGAGAAACCAGACGGGAAGATCTTACAAGAATCGTACGTTTGATCATATCTGATCTGATAAGATCAGACAAAAATCGTACGCAAAATCGTCGTCTCTGATTTCTTACACTAAAACGTATCAGAAGATTCTTGAAAGGTTCTGTTACCTATAGAAATATCACTGTGATATTTTAATTAAACCCAGGTCGAAAAACCTGACATAAGATCTTTTGACATACCGACAAGATCTTGCAATATGAACGAAATCATACGGAATCATACGAAAATCGTGCAAAAAATCGTAGTCTCTGAGATCTGAGATCAAGTCGCATTATCAGATTCTTGGAGGATCTTACAGATTAATAAGATCTTTCAAGAATCTGACTATGCGACTTGATATACGATCTCGGAGACTACGATTTTTTGTCAGATTCTTGTAAGATTTCGCCCATATTCAAAGATCTTGTATGTATTTCATAAGATCTTATGTCAGATTTTTCGACCTGGGTATGTTTTTCAATAAAACCGACGAAATCTCATGGGATTCCTGGACACGGACCTACTGTCGAATCCTTGGTATTGGATCCAATCGGATCCGGCGTCGGATTTTAAAGGAATCCAACTCTATCGAATCACCCTTGCGCTCTGATGGGTCAACATCCTTATTTGATCGTGAATAAGAAAATGATTTTTTCCGTCGGAAGTGACAATAGGTCCGTATCCAAGAATCTTATCGGATTCTCCCAGGGAGTCCGATCCCACAGGTTTCGATAAGATCCGTTGTCGGATTCCTTCACCTGGATACTTATAATTTATTGTTCATCACGCTCAGGTTCCTTGGTCTGATAGACTCATGTTAACCTTTTCTTATTTTATTAGATCTTTTTCCGAACTACAGTTAATTCTTCATTTTGATTATTCGCCACTTGATTATCGATCAGGTAAATCGGTTGTTTGTACAATCTCTTGAATTGTGTTTGCTGTTTTTAAGCTGGTTGGAATGTCGTCCGGGAACTATTACAATAGTAAAGTGAATGCCGAACGAAAAAGACGTGCTCAACGAAGAAAACAAGCTAATGCTGTCCCTTTTGATATTTGTTTGTCGGATGGGGATGACACAGACAGTGATGATATGGGCGATATTTCTGGTAGAATCTCGACGGATAATGTAGCAGTTACTACCACTTCAACTCATCATAGTGTTTGTGATTATATTCTTGATGATGATGATGATATAAAAAATGATTTGAAGTTCGTGGACAATTCAAGTCAACTCTTTTCAAATCGTAAACGTTCTGTCATATGTTCTACTAAAACAATCACCAATTTTGCCACTACTGCGAATCTTGATAAACAGAATACTATGAAGTTGCCGAAAATCATGAAGTCTTTGTTGCCACAGCCGAATTATTTACCTACATCATTGAAAACTATATTGAAAACTTTTGGTCGAAATTCTTCGTTTTGTACTAAATACATTTGTGAACGCTATGGTTATGATACGATCAATATGAAATATGGTACGAGAAGATGTTCTAACTCAAAATGTTTATATTATAAACAAAATTTATTTAGCAGGTGTGTGATTGAAATTGTTACGCTGGACATTCGTGCTGGTTCACATGAAATTATGAAAACAAATGCTAAATTATTTTTAAAAGAAAAAATTTAACTCCTATTGGAGACGTGGTGAATTATGTTTATTATATGGAAAATAGTAAAGATCAAGTGAGCGATAAATGAAATGAGTTTTTTTTGTGTTTGATAGTGTTCATAGAGAAAATGCTTCGAAAGGTTTAATATTCAAATTCTAACAATTTTCGGTTATTGGAGCATCTATCACAAATAGGGATATTTATTTTTATAAAAATGAAATGTTCGTCCCCAGGTCGACTGATCCGATATCGGATCCGATAGGAACCTGGAAATATCCTACAATCCGATACAATTCTATCGGATTTGCGGGTCGAGGAATCGATGTCGGATCCTCAGTGTCGGAATCCTATGAACTTCCGATGACATCCAACGGTTTTTCGTTGGAATTCATAGGAATCCGACACTGAGGATCCGACATCGATTCCTCGACCCGGAATCCAACGATAATTCTGTAAGATCTGGCAGGATCCGATGGGTTCCGATAGGAGCCTACTGTCGGATTGCTCGACCTGAGTCTCATTGATTTCTAAAGAAGAAATGAGTTAGATGTTCTGTAAAGTTCAGTGCACTCTCTAAGCTGCTTTTTTATTATAGGAACTCGTATTGACATTGATGTTCTATGCGGATGATTCGCCGATCGTGCGGAGCACCAAACAAAGTCTTTGGCCAATATATGCCTGCATTCTTCAGATACCTCCATCTCATCGATATTATCAACGTAATCTACTTACGTTAGGATTGTCGTCCAGTCGAATAAAACCAGATGTTGATGTTTTTCTTCGTGGTATACTTGCACACCTCGAAACTCTAATTCATTATGGTACTACAATTTCCTTAAGCGAACAAGAATATCATTTTGTAGTTCGGATACAAGGTTTTCTAGTTGATCTTCCTGCCAAGTCACTGTTTTCAAAGACAATCAATTTTAATGGAAGATTTGCATGTACATGGTGTCGTTCACCAGGTGAGTTAAATACAGTCTGGTTACTTACTGATGACTATTATGTTTTCTTTAATCTTTTAGAATAAGTTTCCTTTTTTTTATCATTAGGTGAGTACAACACAGTATATCGTGTGATGTTATATCCATATGAAAAAAATGATGATCAACTTCGCACCCATGATGAGTTTGTTCAAGCACCTCAAACAGCAGCAGCAGCAGCAGCAGGGACTGAAGTGATAGGCCGTGAAACAATAATAGATGGAGTTCGTGGAATTTCTCCTCTATTAAGCATCATTCAATATCCATTGTCAGTGCTCTATGATTACATGCATTTAGAGTGTGCGTTAACCATATCGGAGTATTAATTAAAAATTGGCTTTTGCTATTAAATAACAATGATGTTTCATTAATTGATGAGTGATTGTCAAAATAACGTATCCCTCATAGCATGAGTATTGGTTTCGACTTGTCGCTAAGTGAAGCAAACTAGTGGAAAGTCAAACATGGTCGTCAGTTTGTTCTGTACATAGGCCTTCCAATATTAATTAATATATTATCAACGTCGCAGCTTTTTCATTTCGCCGCTTACGTAGTAGCGATTAAACTTCTTCATACACCTGAAAATGGAGAAGAAATCAATTTAGTCGAAAAATGATTAAAATTTTAGTGCGAATCATCAACACTCATTTATGGACCAGCTATAGAATTATATAGTTTACATAGCCATCTACATTTAGCTGATCAAGTTCGACATCATGATGGTTTATCGTATTCCTCCGCTTATGCATTCGAAACATGTATTAGATACACAAAAGGAAAAGCGCATGACACTCGAAATCTAGCTTCTCAGATTAGTTATTGGACGAATATTGCATCAATTATAAAACAAACGGAAGCAAGTCTTGAAGTACCACATGGTGCCAATGAAATTTTTCTCGAAAGTCCAATACTTGAAGAATTTCGAGAAAAATTAAAGGAATTCATATGACTTCAGAAAGTAAAATTTTATAAACGATTCAAAATATCTTCTATCACATTTCACTCAATATTATATGATAGACAATTAAAATGTGTTAGTCACATTGTATCCTACCATGATACGCATAATAGCAAAATTCTTTATAGTGATTGTGTAGTCTTCATTGAATGGAATAGTGATCATTTTGCTTGTGTTAACAAATATCGTCAAGAGGCACCAATAAATTCTTTATCATCTGTTCTATAAATATCTGCCAATGACATTTAAAATATTTGTGAAACACTTGATCGTCTTCTTTCTGTACAATCTATGTCTGATTCATTTGAAATTATTTCTATGTCTCGAGTTAGACATAAATATATTTCAATTCCAGTAGGAAACTTTGTTTGTTTACCTGAGACTAGAAATGATTTCGAACATGATTAACATTTGATATATATGAAAAAGCTTCCCATTTTTTTCTTCCTAGATTTTTTCCTTTCTAGATTTTTTCTTATGTTGTTAACTAGTCAAAACAAAAACAACATGTTCTTCAAGGGTGGCATGGTCGGTCGTGTATTTTCTTGCTTCGCCAAGAGTAATAGCCAAACATCTTCATTCTGATCCTCATCGGTTACCAGCAAACGTTTGACAACAGATGAAGGTAAATATTGTTTCACTTGCTTGTATTGTATACACATTGTTTACTGCTATTTCTTTATAGCTATAGGAAAAAATTTAACTACAGAAACTCCTTCAGATATAATTAATGGCAATAATCTTTTATAAATGAGGGCGGAGAAGACCATTTTGTGGCCTCCTAAGATTTGAATTATTTCTATAATCTATTAATCAGGGATTGTTCTCGATCACTTTTTTCAACTTTGCTTTCCGAAAATCAACATTGACGATTTTTTGCCTGGGGTACCCTACAGGTATCATCGAAAACAAAATTTGCTTTTTCACGAACAAAAGTGAGATGTAATTGTAGATTTAAGGGTACTGATTACGAATAGCGTAATTAGAAGTGTCAAAACTATTTTGCTTCCGAANAAGTAGTCGAGATCACTCGGTGGACACTATTTTTCATTATTTGGGCCCTCATCAAATAACTACACGATAAAATTGGGTGCAGAAAAATTTCATCTAACTCATAATTTTGAGTTCTCTTCGAATCTGAACTTTTTACATCGAAAAAATCTAACACATGGGAAAAATACCGGGATTCTGGGGCCAATTTTGAACTCTTCTCATCATATTTGTCTGCCTAGATAATAAAGAAAGTCTTGCCGCAACGTCAAATTTTGATCATAAGTCTAGTTTTTCAAGCTCTATCGACTGGAGACAGCAAAAACGATAGAAAAGTTGTGTAACAAGGTGAAAAGTTAAGAACACGATTAATTTCTATCAGATTGCTGTAGGAGACCACTGCCACTAAAATATATAAGACCATGAAATCAACAGATATATATTTCATCTTGTACAGTTTAATGAACTGTATACACAATAAAACAATTATGGATCTCTGCTCTTTCTTTCTACTCACAAACTCGCTTCACAAGATGCGTGAATCGTTGCAACGAGGTAAAATTTCACATAAATATCTAAATCGAAAGAAACAGCGAAGACCCGTAATTTTTTTACTGTATGCACAGTTGATTAAGCTCTGCAAGATGAACTGCATGTCAGTTGATTTCAAGATCTCATATATAATCGTAGCTGTGGTCCTCTACAGCAATTTAATACAAATTATTAGTATTCTTAACTTTTCACCCTGTTGCACAACTTTTCTAATATTTTTAAGATCTTCAGTCGATAGAACTTGAAAAACTACGCCTATGATCAAAACTTTACGTTACGGCAAGGCTCGCTTCATAACAAACTATTAAGGGAAAAAATGACACATTAAAAAAACGGTAAATTTTAAAGTTACTACCGAATCGTTATCTATTTTTCATAAAGGGTTGCTTTTTGCGGCGTCAAAGGTTCAGATTCGTGAAAAACTCAACGTTTTTGATTAGTAAATATATTTTCTACTTAATTTCTAAACAAATGATATTATGTAGCAGTCCCAGCAATGAAAAATAGTGCCCACCGAGTGATCTCGACTACTTTGGAAGCAAAGTAGTTTTGACACTTCTAATTACGATATTCGTAATCAGTACCCTTAAATCTACAATTACATCTGGCTTTTGCTCGTGAAAAAGCAAAAATTTTGTTTTCGATGATACTTGTGGGGCACCCCAGGCAAAAAATTGTCAATGTCGATTTTCGAGAAGTAAAGTTGCAAAAAGTGATCGAGAACAATCCCTGATTAATAGATGATGAAAATAATTCAAATCGGAGGGGGCCGCAAAATGGCCTTATCCGCCCTCCTCCTTTACGATATTTTACTTGAGTATATGAAAATAATTACAATAGCATGCCCACCAAGAACTAAGCGCATGTGAATAGTCTAGATCCTGATTTCTTCATTAGAAACATATGAGCCTATAAAATACACATACTATAGAAAGCTTTATTCATCGACCCAATCAAAATCTTGAAAAGATCAAAGACGATTGCATATACTTTTCTTTAAGAAAGACAAAATTGAAAACTTCTGCTAATTACGAACATGATTAATCCATTGTAAGTTTAAAAGATTCATGCGAAAAATACTTCGTCGAACTAAATTATATATTCCGTTTAATCGTTCAATTCAACTATTAAAAAAATCAGATCTTACAAAAAAAAACCTATGTGATTTATTCTAGGGGGAAACAGCAGACTTTTGGACTTCAAGTTACTTTCAACTACTTTAAGCTACTTCAAGTAGTTTACTTTGAAGTGCTTTTCAATTTCAGATTTGCCTGAAGTACTTGAGATTACTTCAAGCTACTTCAGCTACTTGGCCCTACTTTGAATGACTTCAAGCAGTCTACTTTGATGTACTTTGACGTACTTTTCTACTTCAAGTCTGCCGTTTCCCCCTTGGATTTATTAAACAGAATATTCTTTTTAATGATATTAAAACCATTTCAATTTCACTATGTATTATTACAGCCTATCTTGTTTTGTAGAACAACGAAAGGCTGACTACCAGGATCACCATGATTTTTTGCCATCCCTGAGCCTAACACTTCGACAACATGAAAATGTCGATATAATAATGGTAAACGAATAGGGCCATATATACGATGTAAATTAAACTGTATGAAATCTTGAGTATTAAGTGGTACACTCAANAATAAAAGACCACCTGGTTTAAGAATACATGTAATTTTTATCATTGTTTGAAAATCACCATATGGATTCAATGGATCTCGATATCGACCAAGACCATCATGTTCAATACTACTATAGGACCAAACACTGTCGAATAGTTGTCGTTGCTTCCTATTACTCTGTTTTCTTGCAAAATCCATTGGTTTTATCGTATATAGACGAGGAGTATTCGAATAGATCGTAGCATATTCAATCGTCGTCACACTCGATGCATTGTATTCGAGTAATGCTGCTTCAATCCATGGATTTTCAGTTCCAATTACTGCACATGCCTTATTTACAATAGCTAATGATGCGTAGTTATCCAATGCAGGATATATATCTTTATTATTGTAAGAGCCATAAGATTCACGTGCTCGTACTTGTTTTCGATATTTCTCGATAAACTCGACTGTCCAGTTGGCGGGCCAAGTATCACTCGTACGAAACTGTTGGTTGCTACTGTCCACTGGTATCGAATAGTTTAATGTAAAGTTTGACAAAAGTTTATCAGGTATTCGCTGAATGTGTTGTCGCGTTTGTGGTAGATCGTCCTTCAGCCATGCATTATATGATGGACATTGATCAGGATCAGGAGTACAATAAACATTATGTGCAACAAAGTCAGGATTCGACTTACGTGGAAGAAAGGAACATGAAATACGTTCATTATTCTGTGTGTTAGGCCAAGGACAAATGCCAGCACAAACATAAACATTTTTTGTGCGACTACATGCTGGATCAACTAAACCATGAACAGGAAGCGATCGAGTATAAACGGATAAATCGACGGGAGATAATTGTAGTTTATTATCTCGCAATGCTTCATACATTCCACATTGTAGTAGCGCTAGTGTTACAATAATAATGATGGCTAGAACAATGATGTAAGTTTTATTCATCATGATAATTATCTAGAAGTAGCATCAATCAAAAATCAATATTGTCACTACTTAAGATGAGTTTTACGAGTGTTAGTTTACTTTGGCATAATGCTTGAGATCGCTAGAAATCTTTGCATTTTTAGGATCATGTGTATGTGGCAGTAGAGTTTATATATATCGTTAGAGAAAATGTCAAGTAAAACGATGGTGTACGATTCTGTTAGTTGTAATTGAAGGATAAACTTCTTGTATTTCCTGAAATGTTTAGAGTTTAATATTAAATTAATATCATGGTGGTATTTGAATACAGTCATTCTATTTGTTTAATCTAATTTAGAAAAGTCGAAATATAATGTTTTATTTTAAGTATGAAATCATGCATTAGGTATAATATATTCACTTTTATCTTCTCTAGACACGGATGACAGAGGATTTCAGAACAAAAGTTTACTTTAGCTCTCGTTAGGATAGTTAATCAATAGTAATGGGTGTTCAAACTAATGATCGTACCAATAACGGTTAAATTTGAGGGGTCCATGAAAAATAAATTTGATATCGTTTTACTTTTAGATCCCCAAGTAATCCCTTTAATCCGTTTAGTCTCGTTCGTTCCTTTAGTGCGTATTCAACCAATGACAAGTCAAAAAATCCAATGATTTAAAATTCTTCAACCAAACATCCTCAGTACCTCAAAATATAACATTCAATAATTCTTCATGCATAGTATAAATCCATATTTTAATGCTTGACATCTCAACGAATACGACATAGAAAAAGGAGTGAAAAGGTTAAAGGCACTATGCAGATTAAAATATTCTAACATATTTGGCTATATCTTACCATAAAAGTACAACGATATAAAATTATTCTTTTGTGGACCTACATTTCTTTATGATTTCTTTTTATTAGCTAGATCGTTTACTGTTCTTTTTATCGTACCTAGCTGTTGTAAATCACCTCGCTGATGTTCTTTTATTACCTGTCGTCGATGTGTATATCGTATGAATGTTTGCTTTTGTTGTAAACCGATACGATTTTATGACATGTACGAACAGAATTAAGTGCAATAGCATCGCACTAGTATTCATTCTATCAGAAATCGTTACGACAGTCATGTAAGACGATCTGTTAATCTTTGAGAAACTTATGTTATGAAACTCGAGTGCTCTTACGATTATTGCCGTTAAAGCATGGGATGATTCAATCAGTTTTCAATATTGTGCATATGAGGATATCATATAATGATAATTGATACTTTGAGAAGGAGCCTGAACATGATAAGATCATTAGATCTTTGGATTTTCTCGGATTAGTACTAGTACATACACACATATTTAGTTTTTAATAAATGTTATTCTTTTCATTTTATCCTAATAAATATACTTCTAAGGCACTTATTATTCTAAACATGAACGAGTCACAGAAAATACGAAAGGTTTTCAATAGTGTTCTTAGCAAGGCATTGAAATTTCTAAATACTCATATCGTTGGCAGAAACTCCATAATTCAATACTAAGAAAATATCTGCTATATTAAAGAAGTCACTCGTTTTATTTCAATCGACAACAAATAGCGAAAGGAACTGATTCAAGTTTATCCAATTAGAAAAATATAAATAAATAAAAAATAGGCTTTGTCGATGACAACGTGCGATGTTTTAGTTATCATAAATCAAAATTCTGTCAAAAAGTAGAAAATCTAAAACCTATCAAGCTCGATAATACTCTTTTCAGAAACATAAAATTCGGTTTTTCTTACGAATTTCTTTCCAGTAAATGCTTACGTTTTAGATGTTAAGATCATCAATGTACAGTGGTTACCATAACTATCCACAAATAAGTTAACATTTTTGTTTTGCTTATATTTCAAAGGGTAGATCAGTTAAGACAGTATCACTGGTACTCTTTCATTGCTTATACAATCTGTGTTACATTCAACCAAAGTTCAAGTTCAATCTCTCTATGAAATGAGATTTCATCGATACATGAGTCCTTGTACACCATTTTTCACCCTGTCAAAATAATTCAACAAGTTATTTTTGAAATTTCGTATTTGTTGATTTCAATATCAAATTTTCTTCATCGTATATGATTCGACGAAACGAATATTTGGAGTTCACATCATAAATATAAAATATAAATCGGATAGGTTATTAACTTAAGATCAGAATATATCTTATTTGAAATAAATTTCTGTAAATCCCAAATGCATATATGAGATTTTTTCTCTTTTCGTTCTTTGTGGATCAATAACGTTGTTAGCTTAGTGTTCGTTTTAGACGATTTACAATTATTTCAAGCAAGATACTTTCTGATCATAAATAAATAACCTATCCGCTGCATATTTTATATTTAAGATATGAACCCCAAATCCTCGTTTCGTCGAATCATACACTGTGAGGAAAATTTGATATTGAAATCAACAACGACAACATTTCAAAAATAACTTGTTGAATTATTTTGAAAGGATGAAGAATGGTATATAACGACTCATATGCCAATAAAATCTCATTATACAGATAGATTGAACTTGAACTTTGACTGAATGTAATACAGATTATATCAGCAATGAAACGGCATCGATGACATCATCTCTATTGATCTAGTATTTGAAAGATAATCTACTTGTAATTCTCATTAGAAACACCTTTTTCATCCACGTTTTTTTTATATAGAAGAATAGATTTTTACATAATCATAAACTCAACATGTTTGAACACTCAATAAACACTATTGTTAGTATTACTGTAGAATGACACGCATGCATTCTCCTGTTTGTAGGGCAAACATAATTACCATACACGTACCTGCCCTCTAGTTGATGGCCATGGTTTTATTGACAATTAACGCGTCACATTACTCATCAGAAGTTCAAATAAGTTGACTCTTTGTAAACTTAGCCAGATTACAGTAGCTTATATTAGTCAGAAAAAAAGTACTTTATTTTACTTTATTTTTAAATTTTCGGTCTAAAAGACCTGTTTTCTTCGATTGTTTGCGTATTTAAATGCTAATATAAATTGCTTAGATAAACATTGTTTTATCTATTTTTGACTGTGAACAATATATATGTTTCTTCGTTGCTAAGAATCTGCTGGAATTTATCCGATCTGTATCATTAACAAAACTATAGCAACAAAAACTGATTCATTTTGATTTTTACTGAAGCAAAAAGCGGTATAAGATCCATTATATTTCGTAGCTAGAAAGAATGTACATCGTAGTGACTTTTCCTACAATGAAACATTAACTAGGTTACATAAGTCGTCGTCGTTCTTGTTACTCACCTTACTATGATAGCCTAGTCAGCTTACTCTATTCGAATTCTCGAAGATTCATTAGAGATTCTAAGAATATCTATAATAAGAATTATGACGGCTACCAAGAGTCCGATGAAATATCTCTGCCATCATACGTTCATATATCATAGGTCATTGAGGTAGTGACGTCTTTCTCTTTCGAAAATATAAAACCTCTATCCAATTTCATTTTAAAGCAATATTTACTTTTCGTTCTTCCTTCAATATTGGTTAGATACAAAAAATAATTATTTTATTACTTTCTTTTGAATAGAATACTATTTATTCTTCAATTCCTATCTTGTCTGTCCAATAGTGTTGTCCACGAATAGATGTAATATAGGATGCATTAAGATGTTGATAAATTTGTTAAAATACGATAGCGGTAGAATTCAGTTTTATTTATCGAAAAAGAAAATACACTGGACTCTAATAAATATCACTAAAATTTCTAATCGAGCAACTACTTACTGGATGGAAATATAATTTACTTGATTGAAAAGTCCTCAATAATACTTTTCTACGAGAATAGAAGTCTTTATTTTCGAACGAAGAATTCGAAACTATTGAGAGAAGCCTTAGTCGAACATCAGTTCCTAGTCGTAGAGTAACACCAATTAATTAAAAATAATACTCAAAACAATTAAATGAAATATAATTTTAGAATTAGCATCAAAGTAAAATCAAGAATCGGCGACGTAATTTTCATAGTAACTGCATCCATGAGTTTTGTATGAGTAAAACCTATGGGTATGGTTGAAAAATACGTCTATTACGAGGGTCGAGATTGTAAATACTGCTTTGTGTAGATTTCGAACTTGAAGCAGCACTTTCGAAGGAGAGAAATATTTTATCTTTGTCTGGTACACTTCTTTTTCACAAAAATCTGAAGTCTATTCAAACAAAAACTAAACAAGAAAGTAATTCATGAATACATATAACGATAAATAGAACAAGAAACAGATTTTTAATATCCGATAATTTATTTTCCTGGAGAACTAAGAATAAATATAAATGATCTCAAAGTGTTCGACTTTGACTAGAAAAACATATTCATTAAATAACACAACGATGAATTCACATTTTCATACAAAATATTTCAAGTTGAACAAAAACCAAAACTAAAGTAAGTCTACAAATAAGGCAATAATTTTCACCCGATAATAAAACCACAGTATAAGAGCATTGAATTATTGTTTTTACTCTTGCCGTTGGTCACAACTGAATTAGTTCAAGACAGTGATTGGACGAGTACAAGTACAGCAAGCATAAGTAAAATACTTAATACTGAAAAAATTTACTCTGTACTTTCTTAAGTACTTTTTACTTGAGTACATTTTACTCAGTAGCTGTACTAAGTCCGATTGTACTCAAGTACAGTAAATTTAAGTAGATGAGGTTACTTATAATTATAACGAGATATAGTTGTTTATGCAACCATAAATATCGATATTGAGAGTTCATAGCACACGTCATGGCTTTGATTTAGTGACGTCTGTAGAGAAATATGTGTGAAGGATGATCCACATTACATTTCAGTTTCGATTCTAAGGATTAATCTTAGTTATTAATTGAGCTACACTACAATATGATGTGTAATAAATACTTAATATAGAGCAATTGATAGAATGACATTTTAAAAATATTGATTGGTGTATGAGAGATAACAAGGAGCTCTGCTAGTTTTCGTCATCGAATCATAATCATAGATGTCAAATTACTTGAAGATCAGGTAGCAACATTTCGAGCTGTCATTACCCAAGTGACTTCACCAAGCGAATTAATGAAGAAGCAATCACCTCATTACCTTAAGGAAATGATTATGCTTTTGTGTTTGCTCTTAGTGGATTATCGTGAATAATGACTACTTTAAATGGCGTTACTCGATTTTCGGGTAATTTGACATCAATCTTTTCTTATCAAATAAAGATTTCAATTATTAACTATAGTTGATTCCACTATTTTTTCAATCAATATCTCAATAGAATTATATTACAAGTTAGTTTTAATTATACTAACCCAAAATCTGATAATGCAAAGTGTTACTACACTTGGATATGTTGACATGTTGATGAAAGTAAATTTTGTACTTAAAATACTGATACTTCAGTACAATCTAAAAGTACCAGTAAATTTACTGGCAATTAAAAAGTCTACTTAAGTATGCGCAATTATTCAGTAAAAGTACAAAAAATACCAAGTATTTTACTGAGTATCCAATCACTGGTTCAAGATAGGATTGTACATATTGAGCACTGAGTTTTAAATAAAAGCTCTCTGACTATTAAATCATGGAGTCAACTTTTGCAAATATTTTAAAAGTTAAAATATCATTTCTATCATTTCACGATAATACATGTTATGCGAGATCTATACGTGGTTTTTCATGCTTTGAATGAAAACCACGACTATAATTGGTGAAAATCTTGATAAACTTGTATCGATTTGAAAACTATTTTTAAATTCTTGATTTTTAACGCAGGACCGTTTTATAAAAAAGTTAAACGGACTCATTAAACTTAAAAGAATGTTAGATATTCATATTTAAGATGCTTTTCACATATAAATAACCAGTACTTTTATTTTATGCAGCCATTTGACAACAAGCACTTTGTCCTTTCTCGGTACAAATATAAAAACAGTACACTTATGAAGTTTGATAGAGAAAGTTTTATTTCTTTATTATTCACAGAAGAATTCAGTTTATTTCTCAACATCTATCATTATTTCTTTCTTGACAGTTTCTTCCTAGGAAACGATGTATATAAAATTTGAGCTAAGTTCTAGTAAATTAGTCGTGTGTGTTCTTCAGTACTATCTATAATATTCATTATTTTACTTTTCATAGCGTGCTCCCATATTTGTCGTCACCTCGTTATAGGGAACTGAATAAATTATATTATTATACGTCTAGGTAGACATTTATTGTAATCGCAAATATCTCATTGTTTGTGTATTTTTTACACCCTTTATTTTGCAAGAGATAAGAACATGTGTTTGATGCAAGTAAAAACATTTCTCGCAGCCCTTTATCTATTATGCGCGATATAGGTTTTTTTTCTGCTTTAGCATTGATAAACTTCGCTTTTATGTTTTCGTAACTCACATTTTTTAATGACTAATCTGTGAATAGAAGTTAAATATTTTCATCTTACGTGTATTTTTTTAAATATTTCCTGAAGACATAAAGGTCCGATATCAAATATCGGTTTTTAATAGTTCGACTAGTTCGTCTACTCTATTCACACAAATAAATAGCTTATATCGGGATACTTTGATTATAAATTAGCTTCAATGTTAAACTGCACTAAGTATGAGTGAATCATGTGGTTATTTTTCTTTTCATCTATTCTGTGCTTTACTTCTCCTTGAAGAATGAAGAAAATAAGCGACAATAAGAATAATAATAAGTATTTATTCTCACCGTAAAATGGGAGTAAGATTAAGAAACAAATATATAATGAAACAAAGAAGAAAGACTAATGCTAATTATTAAAATGCAAACTGACGAAACAAAATCAACAAAACACCTTGGCATTATTTATACTCTATATTTATTTACTATGGATAATATATATGCTATAGAACATTTTAGTTATAATGACTGACACAAAAAGTTCATTCAACGATAGTTTTATTCAGAAAACCGAAAGAAATCCAACATTTATTTATGATATTATATTTCATATGGCCCTCAAAGTCAATTAAACGATACAAATAAAAGCTAAGCAAACATTTTTTTTGTTCTTTTGAAACACATTAATAATTGCAAAATTACTTTTTCCAGCACAATGAATGGTTGTCTTGACTACAATACCATTTACTTGTTGTAGTAATATATTGTATTTTTCTTTTACTATGATAAAAGTAACATTAGATACTGCAGAATGTTTTCTCAATTATTTTCTATTTATAATATAGCTATTATTGAAACATAGAATATTGAGTTTGCCTTTTATGATTCTTTTTTTGTATCGTTTAAACCTAAGGTTGTGAATAGTGCAAAGTATTATTTCATATTGAAATTAATGAGAACTTACTATTGACTAGAATATCCGTGATAAACTTTTTACTAATTGATACACATTTCATGGTTAGTATTTTCTTCACTTGCACATTTCTTTTCTTCTTATTTACATCGTGTGATGTAAGTGGTATAACCTTCAGAATGCAATGTCACTTTAAAAAAGCAACGGTACAAAGTACAACTAACAGTAGTATTGATGTTGCCTGTTTTTATGCATCAATGAAAATAATATTTCAAAGTAATCACTATTCGATCAGAGGTCACTCTGATAATTAAATGTAGAGATCTAATTGATATTAAGAGACTTAGACCTTCAAGAAAACACTTGCAGCAACCAATACTTGAACATTGTATCATAGTCGACGACTGAATGTTGAAGAAATCGCTTGTTCCATTCACGAACTTATTTAACAGCAGTTTCTTCAAACTTTTCTACAGGCCCTGGGATCGTATCTATTTGCACTTGAAAATTCGTTCATTACTCTTAAGCGTAATAATCATTTTACCATCACCCTTGATTTTCTTTTGTCTAACTCTAATAGTTTATCTCATTATTTTCTCATTTGTATTGATTCCTCGTTGTAAATAATTCTTTCGGTTGAGTATTGTCTAGTCTAGTGAGAACGTTTTTGCTTTGCTTGTTCGATAGAATTAATTTAAAGTGTATTCTTTTTTCAATTTTACAAAGGAGTTCAAAATCAGTGTAAATCTTAAAATGAAGAACTCAGGCTTTCTCTCAATAGGATTGTTCATATAATATGAATTTTAATTTTAAGATTTTCAGTTCACTAACAGAAAGATTATGAGACGAGATAAAATTAATCATTTTCTTTATTTTTTTCGCGTATCATTTAGTCAATAGATACTAATTTCAACTTTTTCATTTATTGAATTGCAGATTTCTAGATGTTAATCCATTTCTATTTATAGAGATGAATCGGTTCTCAATTGTAAATATTCATTGTACGTGATTATTCCCTGAGAGTTTCTATTTTATGTTCTGATAGTGAGTATTCTTTGTGATTACTATTGCTACATTGATAACCCATGTATCAATGAACATTTAGTTTTTAAGTAAATCCAATTAGGCGCAATATTTTCCTTAAAAGAAGTATCATCTCATTATGTATTAATCATATTAATATGAAATACCTAGAAAATATCTGATATAATGAAAAAGTATTAGTTCAGATGCACTGAAAAACTTTGTATGACAAGAAATGCTTCATATTAAAACTAGAATAGGATTTAATTGAAACCATGAATTATTGGTAGGATAATAAACATTATATTATTCAATTCAAAACGTCTTTCTCTAGTATTACTATTCAATATATTTATTAATCCTGATTGCGCTTTGGGCGTGATTATAAAGTATAGAATAGCAAGTGTTCTCCTACTCTTTCAACATTATTTAGAGTTTGTAAAAAATCTTGATTGAATGATCGAAGTAAATATTTTTGTTTTCTTTCGAATATACTGTATTGATTCTTTTATTATAATATCGATATTTTTCTAGAAACGATTGATCTCAAAACGTTCGTTTCATCTAGGCAAGAAATCATATTTTCATAACTTAACCAATATAGTATTTCTAAAACGAATAGAAAAGCCTTGAGAAAAAAATTTAACCCATTGTTCAAACGAAATCAATTGTTTTCCCCATACCAAATATATGAATATGCATAATTTCAGATCGATGATTTTTTTCCATGTCACCATATATTCAAAATATTTCTGCGTCTTACGTCATACGTAGTTTACTACCAAGACCATGTGGTACATATATTTTACGATATACAACAGCTAACGATGATGTGATTTCACTAATTAAATTCAATGATAATTCAAAAGAAGCTAATTCTCGAGATAATTATATTATTTTATCAATACGAGTCGATGAAACTATTTATAAAAATTATATCCAACATTATCGATTGCCTTATATTGTAGAAAATATGCATGAAAATACATCACAACTATTAGATATATACAATCAACAGCAAAAAAATTCCAAGACTAGCGCATTCACGCCTTTACGACATGAATTAATTCTTCCACCAGAAGATGAAGATTGGTTTTTAGATAAAAAACATTTTTTAGATATTGATTTTAATAGAATTCAAACGGTTGGCAAGCATAATCAAGGTACATGTACAGCTATCTGGCAATCGGATAAACAAAATGATATTAAAATATTTATTAAACGTTTCACTAAAAATAATTTGTATTTTCGACATGAACTTTCTTTACTCAAAGATTTATGTCATTTTTCAATTGTTACACTTTACGGTCAATATTCTGATAGTAGGTTTAGTTATTTAATATTTGAAAACGGCGGAGAATCATTAGAATCGTGTTGTCCATTAAAAACTCGATTAATGAAAACAAAAATGAGATTTATATCCAATGTTGGATTTCAAATTTCTTATGCTATGATGTATCTTGAAAGCAAAAATATCGTTCACCGAGATTTAACAGCCAGCAACGTTCTTATCAATTCCTTTGGTTTTATACGTGTTGCTGATTTTGGTCATGCAATTAAAAAAGAAGAAGGAGCAAATCCTCTTGAACGATCACAAACAGCTAATGAAATAAATCGATTTCAATTTCGTTTTCTCGCACCCGAATGTTTGCCTGATTCCAAACGAAAAGGAACGACAGAAAAACCAATCGATTTTAGTCACGCAGATATTTATGCAAGATTTTCATCAAAGAGTGATGTCTGGTCATTTGGTATTCTATTGATACAATTGATGCTTGATGATCCAAGTAAGCCATATCCTAATATAGTCGACGCCAATGATTTGCTGCAATATGTCAAAGAAGAGGGTAAGATTCATCCACAACCATCGGAATGCCCGATGGATGTGTATTTAATACTCGAACGATGTTGGGCTTATGAAGCGAAAAATCGCATTTCATTTTCTGACATTCGAGATCGAATGCACTCGTTAAACACAATCTTTAACTGAACAGATATTAGATCAATAGTTTTTAATGTGTTTTATCTCTTTACCTCATGGAATAATGTGAAAAAATGTTTAGAAACTGTTGCACATAGTGATTTATTCTTCAGATTGATCGCCAAATTTTGCTTTTGTAAAAAATGTAACTTCATGTTTCACCTTCTCTTTTTTGTTGTATGTTGTCAATCATAAATTTTAACGTCAAATGTCGTAAGTTTTTTTTTCAAGACAAATTGTGTTGTTAACATAATTGCTTTAGATTAATGCATCATGTACAGCGTACGAATATATATAATTTATACACAATAAATATGCTAGTAGTTATTCTTCAGTATTTGTCGAATTTCATAAAGAATTTGTATATGTTTTATTTCGGTATCAATAGAATGAATTTGATGACGCCGATACTAATGATGCATTTGTTCAAAACCTTTTTTAAAACAGAGCTACATCAAATAATAGACATTATAATATTGTAATTTAAAAATACTGGCTAGACTGATTTCTGAAAATTTTAAAATATCATCGTTGGTCTCATCAAATTTACGCTTTTATTAGTAACAGAGAAAAGTTATTGTACCTTGAGCAACTTGAATATAGTCGAAAACCAACTCTATTGAAATTTTTTTATGGGTGAAAGTTTTCTTCAATTCATAATCTATCAGTGGTGGTCGGTTAATTGTAGAGTTTTGATCAAAATATTTCAATAGTAAATCAAACCAATTTAGTAGATTGGTGTATTAAAATTAGTTTTTATAAGAAAATAAAGTGAATGTATTTTATTCAAGCTCATCGCCTTTCAATTTCTTTATGTTAGCATTAGATCTGTCACAGCGACGTAGTCACAGGGGGAGGCTTGGGGGATCAATCCCCCCTCAGAAAGATTGAAATACCTGAAGGAGGTACAGGCTTATTCGTTTTTACAATTCAAAAAGCATCATTTTCCTACGACGACCCCCCTGTAACGCCTAGATGTAGATCAGAGGCGCAACTAATAAAAATGCCAGATGCCACGGTATTGGTCATGGCAGAATGACAACAATGAAAATAAAATAGTATTGAATATTGGATGAAGGTCCAATTGTTTATTCAAAGAACAGAAATAGTTGAGAATAAGAAGAACTCCACAAGCAAGTAGCTGACACGAGTTCGAACGATTGTAAGGGACAATCGGGTTAGATTGATTGTAATGAACAATCAAGTTGAAAGAAGAAACGTTAATATGTAATCGATCAGAGAAGAAAAAGAAGAATAATGATTAGTATATCTCAGTGAAGAGATATCTCTATAAATAGAAGCTTGAAGAAACTTGAAGAGAAAAAAAAGAATAATTATCATTATTTTCTGAGTCTAAGCGCGAACAACAAAAAAGGTGCCAATGTTGAAAATAACAAGCGCGACAATAAGTAACAAGAGAGAACAACATAGAGGAGAAATAAACATACATGACATAACAAACATCAAGACAAGATCAGTGCCGTTGCTGCCGTCACACACACACACGCCTCCTAAAAATTCCTGGCTACGTCACTGATCTGTCAGTTTTTTCCTTGATTTAATTCTTTTTGTCGAAGTCTTACTGTCGCCAAATAGAAAGCTACTTTAATCCAAATATTTATTTATTCATGATAAATTTCAGCACAAAGAAAAATGAAATTTCACTTACAAACGCTAACCGTTAATAATAAAATCACTGCTCTTTATTTGTAACGAACTCCATTAAAAGTAATTTTTGTAGTAGTATTCCCACTGATATATTCAGTGTTCAATTAAATATCCTATCGTAAAACAAAGAAAAGCAAAACATTGTTGAACTAGGTTAAAATAGGATATTTATTTTTCGGAATAGATTGATGAATTCATCATAGAAACCGAAACGAACTGAATTTTTCTGGGTCTGACTTTAATTTTTTTCTTCGCTTTGCTGTCGAGTCTTTACAAGATGTTTATATTTATCAATCACATTTGTTTAAACAGCGGAGAAAACACACAAAAATATATAACTCGAGAACAATCAATATTTTCCTTTGTTATTCTTAATCGAACAAAGAAATCTAACATTGCCAACAATCACTAGATCTCCAGAAAGAACATTTTCCATTGACAACTGAATTTGTTGGCGAAAAATCTCTTTCAAAAACAGATGAATTACATGACATAGATTGCATGTAACGTAACCACTGTTCCAGCTGTATCTCACTTTCATCATTAAATGATTAATTTTGCTTGAAATTCCTTCGACTTCACTGTGCGCCAAGAAATACTATGATAAGACATCATTTTTCGTAGAAACTTGTCACAGAAAGTTTGAACTGCTATGTATATATAGAGAGAATTCATTAAGATATCACCTAGCAATTAGAAACAAGTGTTTGCTTTGTCTCAACTAAACTCTGAATGACGTACTTGTGAATGGATAGTTAAAGGTTCTTGAACTCACGTTAGTTATTTCTGTGAGTAGTAAATACTTTCTTTAGTGTAAGGAAAACAGTTTGTTTTTAAGAAACATCTTTCGGAGAGTAAAATGAGATGAAGAATACATCTCCAATAATCTAGAAATCAATTTGTATTTTTAAAGAATAGAGTTCATATAAATTGGCGACGAAAGTTTCTTTTAAGTTCCACAACAATATTCATATCGTAGGCATACATACTTTCATTTTCACATAAAAGAAAACTACAACAGATTGTTGCTTTTTTTTTATAAGCTTTTCTCTGCAAATCTTACAGTAAAAGGGACGTCAGTAAATGTTTCGACTGAAAAGAAACTCTTTTTTTCTGTTCATTAAAACATCGTTTGTGCTGAAGAATGGCATAAAAATCGATAAGAAAAGTTCATTTACTTTTCTAGTTATTAGAAATAATAACATCGGGTAAAATAATTATGTTTTCAGCCGGTCAGACTAAAAAAAAACATATTTCTGTTTCTTTCACAAGAGAAAATCTCAAGACATAAATGAAACTACCATGTAAGTAGTTTTATTGTTACTTTCGAAATTTTTCGATTTCTAATTATTTTGAACGAACGAAGCCCATACAATTTATTTGTTCAGTTCAATAACTTCTAGTCTACACAAAACAAAAGAATACCCTCACAGTGATTATATCATGGTTCATATTCATGTTGGTCATTAACAAAAGAAGACATGCAAATCATTTTGAAGCATTCGTAGACTTGACCTATATTCAAGGATAATTTTCTTTAAACATTTACTTTGTCGAATGATCATATCTTTCTTAATCGAATCTTTAATGTAATTCAATCTGAAAGTAGATTACTTCGACACTGCTAAGTAGTTTGAATCTCTATAAGTCAAACAAAAGCAGAAGTCATTCTGTCGACACTTTCTTTTCGAAATAGATTCACCAGAGTATTGATCAATTTAAAAAAGCAAATATTAGGACAAGAAAAATAATACAAATATTAACAAGAATAGAAAAAATCGAATCATATACTGTAAAAAAAGAAACTGTTCGAGGAAATGAATTTTAGAAGAATAGGATAATTTTGCCTAGTTCTGTTTACGATTTGACGCTCGTTTAGCCTTCGTTTGAGGTGTACTAGATGATGCTGGAACACTTGTATTTTGTCGTGATGGTCCAGCAATACGTTTTGGATTTTTAACAGATTTATTTAAAGCATTTAATGAATCTAAAATCAATAGTTTGTTGCTTTTAATTATTATCAAATTCCAATTACTTGTTAATATTGTTCCCAATTTTTGATCAATTTGATCGAGGTTAAAGCTAGGCGTATAACGCCTTTCTCCACTTGCAATATCGGCTAAAGTCGATTTTTTTACATGTAAGATAAATTCACATAGACAATTATTCTGTTTACCTTCAACTTTTAATACGTAATAAGTACTTCTTGCAGTAAGAAATTGTGTAGCATAATCATCAAAATGCATACTGAGTTCTTTTAACTTTCCTTCACTATCCATGAGATCGAGTGTTTCTTTCAATAAAATAAAACAAAAACAGTCAATTTTCGTTTGAAACAAAAATTTGTCTGATTACCATCTTGACTCATGCCAACAACGACTTTCATATGATCAAGCAGACGACGACAAGATGCATAACTATTGAGAAGTAATTGTTGATTTTCTATTTATAAAGAAAATAGATCTATTTATTTTTGCTTCAATATAAATAATCAAATAAAAAGTTTGTTTGATAAGTAAGCTTTTTCATTTCCTACCACTATGTACGATCCGAATGAATGTACAAGGTCCCGAGATAATTTGTTTTCTCGCATCCGCTGTTCGCAGTCCACCAACGGAGCTAACTGTTGAATTACGTCTTGATGATTCCATATTGGCTGTTACAATTGTTGTTATGTTCACTTGTCTCTTTGTTGCTCAATCGCAATGAGGACTCTCACTTCTCTTCACACACACTCTACTAAATTGTTCTGTTATATGTTGTTTGTAAATCATTTTCTTTCTCACTCTCTCTCTTTCCCTCTTGTACGCCTGCCTTCCATGTCATGAGAAATGTGCGCACTTCAATACTGTGCTCTCCTCTCTTATACTGTAACAACTATTCCAGTAAGTGGATTTGCTGCTTGGAGGCGAGTATACACATCAACATGTTGAATTTTGACTATTACTATTATTATTACGTACCTTGCAATAATGATGAATTTGTATACACGATTGTTATCAATGGATTAGTTGGTACTGTTGATAGAATGAAAGACTCAGTAAGATTTGAGGCGTCGTCGAGAGAAAAACTTTGACTAAGTGAATGTGATATGTTAGATATTTGGGATTGATGATGATGATGATGATGTCGACGTACATCCGATGATGACATTGAACTTGTAAAGGCCGTTTTCGATGCCATTGCAAAATATGAACTAGCAGTTGTTTGGCAAAATAGATGTCTGCTACTAGTAATGTTACCTTAAATGTAGCAGAACAAAAACAGGATCATTTTCCTTCGTCTATTACTATTGTCATCAAAAGTTAATATACAATTATGATTTACTGTTGTCGTAACAGAATAGAAAAAAAGCAAATAATTTTGAGAAAAAAACTTGAAGAAATCTTTCTTTTTTCTTCCATCTACTTGACTTTTCCCCTGATTTATTGATGACTACAAGAGAAAAAAACATCATGTCCAGTCTATTAAAAATTAATAAAGCAAACTTTTCATATGCAATAAATCTATTTTTGGAATTTTATTTCAGTCTTTTATGTGTATCATATTTGACAAACATAGGAATTTTAGTATTTTCTTATCAAAAAAAAATGAATAAAGATAGACCAAGATAATTTTGAGTTACAACAAGCAAAAAAAACACAAGTTATTGCAAATAAACGAAAAGAAGAAAAGATGAGAAAGGCACAGACTCTGCAGTAGAGAAGTTTCACACAAATTCTAATAAGTGTGAGATCTGATACGCACAAGAAGAGAAAAAAATAGGATTATTCAGAAAGAAAATTAGCATTTAATGAAGAGAATCATTCATTCAGAAGAGCATCTGACATTTTCGTTTTTTTTTTAGAGGAGACATGACTAAAAACAAAAGGAAGCAAATATATTTTGTCTGACAAAAATATAGAAGGTCACGTAGCACAGCGAATCGATAAACAAAAGATAATACTGTGTTGTTGTTCTTTTTTTTCTATAGTTGACCATTCGATGATGTTAATGTTGTTGGTACTTCAAGCATCAGCGCATAATTTTTCATCAGATCAGATGTATCATCAAGTGAAACTGAATTGTTATTATCATCAGTTGTTGACATAACAATCGAACAAACTGAATCGCCTTCATCGTCACTAACGGATGTATCTATTACACTTGATGTTTCATCTTCACTTTCGTTTTGTTCATTAATCTCCTTAAATGCAAATAAATTTAACATTTGATAAATGATGAAATACAGTAACTTACTCGATCGACATCCATCTGACTCATTTGTTCATCGTGTTGATTACTTTGATTATTGTTTAATGCCATTGTCTCTTGTTCTTTATAATATTGCCATTGTGCTTGTTGTTGATAGAAATAACTGAAATTGAAATTGAATTAACTCAATTGTAGTTTTACGATTTTCAAACTTACTAAGTTTCTAATTGTGTGATAAATTTTCGAACGAGTAACCGTTCTCGTAATGGATTTTCAGTGCGTCGTTGCCGAACGCTAAATGTTGGCATTATTAATTTTTGATAAGACAAATTAATCATCATTGCACGCTCTTGATCCATTTTAAATAATAATTAATAGATAAATAAAAAATAAATAATGATTGGAAGAGAAATAATTAGTTCGGTGACTAGTTGGATACACACACACACACCACACACACTAATACATTAAAGAAATCTAAAGTAAAAAGAATAAATACGTTTTTTTCCCTATTTCCAATCTCTATTGTCTTATCAATGTTCAATTGATTAGTCGAAAGAAATAAACAAATATGACAGTTCTTTCTGACAGACAATGAACGATGCCCTTTGTTTAGATTTGCCATTCAGATAATAAATGACCTCTGTCCTCGATAAATATTCAAAAAGAAATAAGCAATAATTTTTATTGAAAGAATTCAATTTTTTTATAACTTAAATTTAGTACTAATTAGAGAAATATTTTATTGTTCTTTTCTGTGACAAATAGATGTCGCTAACGGATGATTGTTTCAGACAATTTAAATGAACGCAGCATCACAGAACGAATAGGTGTAAATAAACACCTGCCATTGTCGATCACAATTGAGATCATATTTTATACGTGTATTTTTTTTTCTTCTTTTGTTTAGTTTTAATGATGATGAAATAAAATAAAGTCCTAAGAGAAAATGGTTATTAAATTACATGATAGAGAAAAAAAGAAAGAATTGAGTTAAAGAATCTTGATATTTATGAGTTCCTGACATAAAAGAGCATTTTTTAAAATTGGAATATTCTACGGGTGACTCATACGTCTGTTCTTTTCTCTTTCACATTACAAAGAAATAAACATATGTTTGTCTTTTACCGTTATACTCTATTCTCATTTTAACACAGGAAAGAATTTGCAGCATCACAATTTAAATTAGCTTAGTTAAAAATAGAAATATTTTTTCTAACCTTTCAGTTGAACAAAAATCAATATAAATCATTTATCATTATTTCTATTGATGTAAAACACATGGCAATCAATGAAAGAACTAAACGAGAGTAAGTACAATAGAACAACATCAAAGTTCTATTAGTATTCGTTCATTATATAATTATATTTTAGTACAATGGAGCGCAATATTGCAAGTAAAATTTTCAATGAATTGGAACGTAGTGATAAAACGAATGATCAAGAAGCAGAAGAAAAAGCATTGGATCATTTCAAGTTCGTTATTGTCTTCATTAGATTTTATATTATGATTATTACTATAACACCTTTGATTTATTTTTAGAACAAAATATGGTAATAGAGGGAAATTTTCAAGTTCTAGCGAACACAAATACTTCTTAAATGTATGTTATCATATGAAATAAGAATGCTTTACAGTTGCTTCTAATTTGTGAATATTCTAGATTTTGCGTTTTCTAATGAAGAAGAAGTTACTTGCATCGTAAGTGTTCCATTTGTTGATGATTTGCAGAAAGAATAAAATTATTTTGAATGAAAAGAAAATTCGAATAATTCTATTTTATAATTTTCAGCCCACATACTCTTGTCTCGTTGTCTGTATTTTATTGTTTACGAGTGTTGTTACGTGATCCTGAGTATTTACTAGTTTTCGTTCAAGAAAATGGATTAGTTGGTTTGAAAAAGGTATTTTAATTTTTTTGAATAAATTTTATTCTTGATTAAAATGATTGGTTTTATTCTAGCAAATGGATTTCTATATTCATAATCTTTCACCAGATTTATCTGATAGCAATAACGAATCGTCATTTGTAGCATCTAGAGCTTTAGCAGATGTGCTTAGTAAGTCTTCTTTTGTTTTTGTTTTTGTTTTTTAGGTATGTTTAATATAATTTATTTTCATTAGATATTCTTAAAAAAGCTTTAAAAGATACACCAAATCATATGGAACGAGAGTTTTTAATAGAAAGTAACATAATCGAGTCCATTACGCATTTATTAAATAACAATCGAGATTTTCCGTTATTACATGAAACATTAAGATTATTGTTAAATATGATTGATAAAAAGTAAAAACAAAAACTTTATTGTTGCCTTTCATTTTTATTTTTTTATTGAAGAGAATTTTATATAACAGAATTTCTAAAATCAGAAACAATTGAAACTCTACTTCATCTACTTGAATATAAAGATCTCGAGACAAAACAGTATGTTAATTATAGATATTATTTGTAATAAAGAATTGAAACTATTTTTGATATGATTAGACTATCTTTACAACTGATGGCAAGTTTTCTGTCACATCCAGAAGCCCGCCAATATATTCCTCGTATACCAAATGATTTTATCGATACGTTCACAGGGTATAGAAATTAGTTTTTATTGAAAGTTTTTTTTAGTTTGAACATTTATTTCTATTTACAGGTGTTTAAGCCATAATAATGTTAAAGTTCTTGATCATGCTATTTGGTGTTTAACAAGTTGTGCTGACAATGAAGATGATCGAAGAAAAATTCGTTTGAATGGGGCTCTTCCGTTGTTGCTTTCACTTTTAGAAAATAAGTAAATAGTTTTTTTTATTCTCGTCTTTCTCGAAAAAAATACTTATGCTGGAATCCATGATGCATATAGTTTTAGAAGTAGTTTTGACTTTTCATGCCCGTCGACAAATCCAAATCAAAGACGGTATGGATCAATTGCAAAACAAAATATTCCAGAAGATTCAGAGGTATTTGTTTTTTGAATTTATTTACTAGAAAAATAGAAAAAGAAGTTGTTCTCGAAATATAAAGTGGGGAAGATAGAGAGTCTTTTCCTTCGATAGCGTGTATACTCAGTTTCTGCAATATTATCCATTAGTAAAGGTCATAGTAGTATAGTATTCGAATATGCTTCTTATGAGAGAGAGAACATGATCGCTTAGATGCGATAATAATTTAATCAATTTGATTGATTAAAAAGAACAATAGTGTGTTAATCCCTACATATAAAATATAAGTATCATTCATTATTTTAACTTAACAGGTTATTTCTCAATTCGATCAATTATTTGATATGCAATCTGCTTGTTGTAATTGTCTTGCTGAACTTTCCTGTGATTATACAAATGGCCAAATAATAATTGAACGAAATGGTATTTACATATTAGCAATGCTTCTTTTTCCCGAGAATGAAGAGTCTCTACGATTAGAAAAATATAATCATTTACAAGTAAATAGAACCAAAAAGAAAAATTGTTTATTCAAAGTGTTTCTTTTCCGATATAGCGTAATGTGTTCAAAACATTAAGATTTCTATTTTCATTAAATAAAAAAAATGATCAATATCAATTCAAGCGATTATTTCCTACACAAATATTTGAATTGTTTGTTGGCATTGGTAATTTTCAACGGGAAACTCATGTGTACAACGATATAATGAATGCTTGGAATTCAATTAATATTGATGAATTAACAAGGATAAAAAATGAACGCCTCCAATCGATTAATCCAAAACAAGATCCAACACGATTTATTCGAGATTATGGAGTTTACGAATGTTTAGGATCAGGTGCCTTCGGTTCTGTTTATCGCGTAGCTCAACGAGGTTCAACAACAATGTACGCCCTTAAAGAGGTTCGATATTTTGTTTGTTCAAATTTATTGCGTACTCAAAAAAAAAAGAGTACACTATAGAATCGGTCAGTGTGTCCGGCCGTCCGTTTATTCGGTAGCTTGTCACAATTACATTCGATTGAGCTGAAATTTTGTGCACAGAATTGTCTTATCAATATCTAGGTCGAGTTCGAAGATGAGAAGGATCCATCAAGAAATGGCTGAGTTATCGAAAAAATTGTCATTTTTGATCGGACCATCCCTGAGGGGGAGTACAGAGATTTTTCAAAAAAAAAGCTTTTCTTAGAATTAAACCACAACATATATAAATCGACTCAGTTTTTAACGTTAATTCCGAATCTGATAATAGTTTTGAATTAAATCGTAGCTTTCTAACGAAACATCGCCTGAAAACGGTCTCAAAATGCACAAAAACTGCATCCAGAAACCAAAGTGCCTAGTTTCTCATGATAATTTTGGTGTTCAGACATTCTAGAATGACTCATATGTCCCATGTACTTTTTGCTGTACACATAACTCTCGGATGAAATCCGAAGCTTCCACATTTATTGAGTTCTATTTTCTGGTCATGTTATCTGTACTAAATACATAGTCGATTATATCTAGAANTGAAGCATTTGTTACTGTGAGTACTAAGAAACGTACTCACTATGTCAGAATGTTCTAATCGTTAACATTTAGATTATATCGGAAGACACTTGACTATTAATAATTGAGACATGTGAGACTACCTTCAGGGTCAAAATAAAAATCACAAATAGTGTGTGCTTTACTAGAGTGAGGAACAGAAGTTATTAAGCATATATTTACTCTGAATATATTATTCACAAATGAAAGGCAATATGTGAATTGTAACTCTGATACATGTGTAACAGTGGAGGTGAGATTTGCTACTACTATGTATACATATAATTGTTTGAATAAGTAAGAATCGATATTTAAATTTGATAAAACTATGTAGTATCCGAGCACAATTGCCTGCTCCGTTGTAAATCAATATTATTTTTATTTAGATCGACAATCGTTCACTTGGCCTAAATGCAGATCGTAGTTTAGGTAAAATGATAAATGAAGTGAATATCATTCGTGAAGAACTCCGACATCCCAATATTGTTAATTATTATCAAATATTTGCTGAAAGTAAACATTTTGAATTGTTTCTTTCTCGTGAATAATTCTTTTATTCAATTTGTAGATGATAAGCTATATATTAAAATGGAATTGATTGCTGGTTCATCCCTACAAGATCATTTATCGTTAGTTAAAGATACAAACCGAAAAATGTCGGAAGATAACATATGGCGAGTTCTTATTCAGCTCATACTTGCATTAAGATATATACATAAAGAAAAAGGAATTGCTCACCGAGATTTAACAGCAAATAATATTATGTTAGATGATGAATATAGAGTTAAAATTAGTAAGTATAATTTATTTAGTTTCAAAGATAACTTAGAAAACTCCAATAGGAATCGTGATCGAAAGCAATTCGTTGTTTTATCAAATTTAATTCGTTGACAAGATGTCTTCGAGTTCAACTGATAAATCGCGTTTGACTCAAGATAATGTGTATGATGTAGGCCCCGGATGAGCTATGAATACTCTGAACAGATTTCGTAGCACTAACTTATTATTGCCGAGATATAGCATTTTTACAATATATTTAAACAGCAAGCCGTGATCCTCCTCAATAACAGTAGGAAAACGAAATTTTGAACTTTGACCTAAAACTTTGCACAGAGACAGGTCTCGATGAGAATACTTTATTGTGAAACTTCCATTCGGAATAGGAAAAACCAAACGATCTGAAGCTTTCACACTAAACTATTATCCTCGTGACCTGTCTTTGTGCAAAGTTTTAAATCAAATTTCGAAAGTTAAAACCAACTAACGAGAAACCATATAAGTTAGAGAAATATTGAAAAATCGTTTTTCGAAGCAAACAAACTTTCGACGGTATGTATTAATTATTTTATAATCTAATTTCTAGCTGATTTTGGTTTGGCAAAATTACGCAATAGTGATTGCAGTAAAATGACATCCGTTGTTGGTACAATGTATTACGCTTGTCCAGAAATTATTCAACATATGAAATATAATGAAAAAGCTGGTAAATATAATTTCTGTCGCTAGTTTAGTCTTAAGCCTAGGCTGCGATTCGACCTATAATTCCTATATTTTCAAAAAAGTCCTATTTTTGTTCTATATTTTCCTAAAAATTCCTATTTTTCCTATATTTTATCGAAAAAAGTAGAAAATTTCCGAAAACCTCTTAATTTTGCTATTGTCTTTAGACGAAAAANTACTAAGTACAAAATAGAAAATAGTTCATAAGAAAAAAACATTCACAAAGTGATCATGTACTCGTTTCGGGTTTTTAGTGAAGTTTTAGTTAGGTATAAAAGCTGTATATATATATATATATATACCCCTGGAAAAAATAATTTCCGCTCTATATTTTAAGGATATTGTTAATTACCAAAAGAACATATTTTTAAAAAGTAACGACATATTCTGAGAGCCCGTGAAATTTTACGCCATCCTGTGTATATGCATTTTCATTTACACTTATTTATTACCAGGGAAAATTGAGTTGTGATAAAATAAAAAATAGACTTGTGGAAAATAATAAGCGATGAGTGCTGATTATCAGGACAATAAAAGTAGGTTGAGATTTTTTGGGAAGTCATGTCCGTAATCTGAAACGTCTCCTTTAATTATGAGAAATAGTATTTGTCTTTTTCGTGTATTTTATTTTTCAAAGCTTATGATCTACTTTATTGTTGATTTATCGATTTGTGAAAAACTTTTATAATGATCTTCGAATTAACAACTTATTTCAGTAGAAAAAAATTACATAAGAATCTTAGCTACGGTTGAACTGTTTATAAGAGCGTCATTAAAACGATTTTCGAGCAGAGCAGTTAAAAAACACCAAAACAATTGAACAGAAGCGGTGTATAAAATGTCCTCTCTTTTTGTCATTTTTTATCGAAAATCCTATATTTTTGACAACCTCGATCCTTTAAGGATTCCTATATTTTTATAAAAGTGCAATCGGAGGCCAGTCTTAAGCTTAGCTATAATTTCATTTCTGTTTTTGTCTAGATGTGTGGAGTTTAGGCTGTGTACTTTATCATATGGTAGCATTAGTACCACCATTTTATACTTCAAATATTCTACTACTTGCTGGTAAAATATGCGCAGGTGAATATGATCATACACCACTTCAATACTATTCGGAGAGTATTCGACAAATTATATTTGAATGTTTAACTGTGGATCCATCGAATCGTCCAGATATAGTTGGTGTTGCAAAATTATGTACAGAACAATTAATGTTATATACTGATCGTTCATGTGCAACAATACAGTCATTGAAAAAACGTTTAAGACAAAGTGAACTTTATTATCTTAAACAACAATCACAATCGCAATCACAACAACAATCAGTGCATTATCAACGATGTTTAAGTTGTTCGAGTGCAAAAGAATCGTTTATAAGTAATAGTGGTGGAATGGCCGATGTTAGCATTGATGGAGCAGATGCACAACAGGAAACACTCAAACCAGATACTTTTACTATCGGTATTTATTATTCAAAAAACTGGCAAATATGTTTATATTTCTTAATTTCTAGCGTCTGATAGTGAAACAATTGATAATTCAACAAATAATATTATTCCACAGCCACCAAGTACTGCAGCAAAACCGAATAATATTCGACGCCAACCAAATCGAATTAATTCTGAACCATTATCATCTTCTAACGAAAGTATTTATTAATAAAAAAAAAGCATTTTATTATCAAGACAAATTAACTTTTTGTTTGAAATATTTAGCTGCAATATGTATAGCTCGATCACCGGAATCATCAAACATATCATTCGAAAGTGGCTACGATAGTAATAATATAGCACAAGTTGTTCATAATTCTTTTAATTCATTAAATATGGAACGCAAGTTAGTCAAATCAGATTCGAATTTTAGTCTTGCAATATAATATTTTCTTTAGACCTAGTGGTGCTATAAATCGTTCACGACCATCGTCAGCCACTGGCTCAATAAGTATATCATATGCAAGACTTCGACCAACGGATCCGATAAGTCAACTATTAGATATCGTTCATAAAATAGTTTATATATCTTATGTATGTATGATATTTTGAAAAGTAAAAAATTTAGATTTGTTTTCATTTTATGTGTTTTATCCTCTTAGGTCCCATCAAATAAAATTAATCATAAATATCGTCGTCTAATTGATCGTTATAGAGGTTATTTATTTTCGAAAGGTTCATCACAAAATTTGAAAAGTGAATTATCAAAATTATCGACACATTCAAGTGATGGAATTGAATTTGATATTGGTTTTGGTCGACAGATGATTGGTTTACAATCATTAACAACTTCATCACGATCATCATCAACAAGTTTATTAAATCTTAATGCTGGTAAAATATTATAGCCTTTAGGGTTTCTTTTATTTTGTTCAATATTTTTATTCTTCGTGATTTTTTCGTTTGCTAGTTGATTTAACTATTCCGGAAAGTGATGGATCTGTGACCTATGAACAAATGATGTCATATATTGATCAAGTTCTTCGTGAAACAGATTATTATAAAGACACAACTATACCTATATCACCTAGTGAATCGCTTCCACCGACCGTCCAAAGAAATCCACGGCCACCAGCTGGCAAAAAATGACAACAACGATTCTGATAGTGACTTCAATCATTTATGTATAACAATGTATTTTTTTTTCTTCATAATTTTAATTTTTTTTTTTTTTTATAAAGTTACATTCGAAAATAAGGATAAAATTAAAAGACAGAATGAAAAAATGAATAGAGAAAAAACCAAACACTAACAGTAACAGAAATCGTTGTTTACTCTTGTTCGAAATTTCAAGAGACTTGTACATTTGAATTTCTTGTATTTCGATTTGCATTTCAGACAACGTTTCTTTTTTCTTCTCTGTTAGTAATACAAATAGAATGCAATCGTTTCTGATCGATTTATTGTTGAGCGCATATTTATCTGAACGAGCAAAATCTATCGATATAACACGTTTGAAATTGCCAAACTCAGCACCATCACAAACTGCTCTTCTAACATTAGAAACTATTTATCTTGGTATTCAACAATCATTGTCGGCCCATAATAATAATGATCAAACTCAACCACAAGAAAATGATGAACACGATGAAAAAATTATCGAGAAAGAAAATCCTGAAGCATCTCAAATAACCATAACTGTATGTGATGAAGCTAAAACTTTAAAACGTCAATTTTCATGCAATCGTTCATTATTAATACGTGAAATGCGTTATTTTGCTGACTATCTAAAAGATGAACCTGATCAAGCTGAAGAAGTAGATATAAGTGTTCATTGCGATTTAGACATATTTCAATGGTTAATGTCATTTGTTAATCGACGTTCAGCAACAACGGAGCCTGACTTAGAACCACGTATTGCTGTTTCGATATTGATTTCATCGGACTTTCTTAAAATGGATAAACTCGTACGTGAAACATTAGATTATATTCATAGTCATATGAATGAAATTTTGGCTACAAACTGTAATGTATCATGTATTCCTGATCCATTATTTCGTCAATTATCGAAACGTTTCGAAAATCCATATGAAATTGAACTGATTCATGATAGAAAAAATAAAATTCGTGGAAAAATCTTTGAATCTAACTTAGAACAATTATTAACTGATAACAAAATAATTCGCTGTCAATATTGTCTTACAGTAATGACTATAGAACAAATGGAAGACTTACCTTGTCTAACGGATCGATTAATTTTAAAGCCAAATGGTAAATTTCATTTTCAACATAAAATTGATCCAAAATTTGACATTAATCAATGGACAAGAGAAATTAACACACGAGGAGAAAGTTCGTGGAGACATACATTTTGGATTGTTTGGTAAGTAAATAGCTTTTTAATGCCGTCAACCGTCTTGCGCCTGACTTAATCTCATCTATAAAGCTTAACATTGCGTGTCATAAAATACACTTGCCGTTTTTTCTACTCTACCGAACTTTTATGGAAATAAATGAAATTTCAGTTTCATTAATCTAAAAATATCTCTCACTAAAGTAAAGAACTGATTCTATTTTTTTTTATCTATTATTCTCTAAGGTTACACATTAATGGTGATCAATGTGCACGTTGTCATTCTTACTTTCGTTTCATTGATTTTTCAACATGTCCGTATCATCCACTCTCATCTGTTACTGATGGTAAACATGACTGCTGTGCAAATTTAGTTAGTACATTTGATATTTTTCAATCAAACATTCGAGATACCGGCTGTCAAAAACGTGAACACATATGTCTGTCGCAGAATTATTTATCTGAAATCTATGAAAACATAGATAAAGGTGAACTTGTTAAACATCATCCATCATTTCGAATTTCACGTATTAATCCTAATTATGCCAATGAAATGATAAATAAAGTTATTGAACAGTCCATATTCGGTGCAGCAAATACAGAAGCAAAAAAACAAACAATGCGTGCACAATGGACACCTTTAATTGATGCCCAACCCTACGGATCAGATATTAAATATTCATGGGATGCAACCAAGTCCACTCGTTGGAATCAAGATACGCAACGAGAAGATGAACATCGACGTTTCGATGAAATGCTTCGTTATATGCAATCAATACAGCAGAACAATAAAACACCTTTAAATCGTACATCAAAAGAAACAACGTCGTCGCCATTTATTTCACCAGGTGGAATTTATTGTCGGATTGAAAATGAATGGCGAACTCGTCAAAATAGTTCCCTTACTAATAACAATAATAATAATAATAATGCTACGAATAAAAATCGACAACGTATTACAGTAAAATAATCAAACATGTAATCTTATGTCCTGTATTTGTGACTAACTATTTATATGTCGTGCTACTTCTTTTTTCTTTCTTGATGTAATACGATCTGTATGCATTTTGTCAGTTAGCTATGTTTGATCTACATATGAATATAAAATCGCTCAAGCGAATAGAAAACAAAAATGCGAATTGGTCATAATAATCACCGTGTGTACGTATTAACACCAATTAAAAAGATTCAATCGATTAATTTAAGTCAAGACATGTAACAGTTAAAACACTTCACGATGAAATCAAGTCTTTCAAATGTGAAAACAAAACTTTAACTAATTAACTATTGATTAGCATGAGAAAAATCCTAACATGTACTTTTTATGTTTGGGATATAAAATTAATTAATTTCAAACGAAAATTTATTTTGTCATTGAAGAAAAATAAATATTTCTACTGGATGGAATTACAAGCTTATAAGTAATAGTGAGCTTCTTCTTAATTAAGTGAAGTACAAACAACTGGAAGTCATATTTCATGGAAAGACGAACCACAATGCGTTTGGAGTAACCTTTTTTTATAATAATTATGTTTATATTTATTATTGAAATCAGTTATGTGATAAACTAGACAATGAGAAAAATAAAATATGTGACGGTGAAACATGAATACATAGAGTTAATTTGAGAAGGAAAAATAAATTAATAATCTGACACATCAAAATATTGAGTTCGGGTATACAATTTAAATGCCTCGACATGATTTTAAAACCATCCAAATACCGTAAAGCATAATAGTTAAGGAAATCATAATTCCTATCATAGGGTCAAAGTACCAAACACTTTGATTGGAATTATAAATTGTTGCACTAATGACTACGGATAAAGCCATTAAAGCAGATATTAAAGTATTAAATGCATCGGAATATGCTGAAATAACATTTAACTTTTTTGCTACTGTATATTTGGCAAATGCGAGGCAAAAAAATATGATTGTTTGAAGAGCAACTGCCACAACTAAATAATGATTCGGTATGGGATGTATTTTATTACGAATGTCAACAACTGAATCAATGAATACACCAAAACCAGAAAGTATAAATAGCATTGCTAGTATTCTTAGCACATAGATTTCTCTTTTCGCTTGATCATGTGTACTTGTAAAACGCCATATAATAGTGAGAAATGCTAATACATCAAGTATGGTATCAACAGCAAAACCTAATGCTGATGCCGATTGCTCTTCAACGGCTAAGAAAAATGTAATCAAACCGCAAACTGTACTAACCACAATTGAAATAATATTTAATGTAATTAGAGCATGACGTGTTGTTGTTTCTTCTTCCACCGACAATGATGTATTTGTCGGTACAAACAGATCAATTTTTTCGTTGTTTTCGGAAGTATTCAATAAATCTGATCTAGTTGCTGTATTATATTTTGGTGCCGGTGCATCATGATCAAATCTCTCATAACGAGTCATGATGGAAGAAAAATAATTAATTTAAATAATCTGAAAATAGAATATAATTGTATGTTCTCATTTTTGTTTTTATCGAGCATTGTTATTGATCGACTACTACCGATGGATCACATCATTATAAAGTCTATGTGCGCGCATTTGCGAGTGAGTAAATGTTTTATATCGCATTCACAGTTTTCTCCTCTTTCTTATTGCACAACTGAACCTTCTTCATCATCAATAGCAATGAGTGTTGTTTCCATTTTTTTTATATTATTAATCATCTCTGACTTTTCTCTTGTATTTCTATGCCTTGCAAACTAATAACATTCTTCTTCTTTTTCTTTTTCTTTTTGCTTCTACTTCTTCACTATTACTTCATGGAAGCTACCATGTATATGTAGCGAGAACGAACACACAGGTGTATTGCTCGTTGATGTTATTGCCGGAACTAATGCGACAACGAGAATATATACCCGTTGGGCTTTAGTAGATAGGAAAACACGCATATAGAATGTACAAGACTAAATTTTTAATAAAGAAATGACAGAGAAGAATGTAAAAATAGTGTTGAATTATATCATCTTCACTTCTCATATAACATTCATTATTAAAAAAAAAAGAATGGACGGAAAAGAAGAGAAAAGAAAAATGTCGAAAACATTACCCTCACTGTTACATCCACCATTTTCAGCCCTCAATTTCGTTTTCGATATTTTTCCTTTCTCTCTTTTTCCATCATACCAAAGAAAAAACGAAAAAAATATGAATTGTGGTCAATGTTCTACCTTAACTATAATGACACATTACACCGTTTTGTTCAACAACCTCTGATACGTACTCTCTTTCTAGTTCCATTATTCTCTTTGTCATTAACATGTTAGACGTCTGCTACTAATACTTATAATATCTACAACAGCTTCCTCCGGTTGTCTCTCCTATTGTCTTGATTTGAATACAATTTCCTTTCGCTTCCTTTTCCTTTTCCTCTTCAAATATCTTTTACTGACAAGCTACAAGCGTACCAATTAATTAGAAATTTGTATAGATGCTCTCTTTTTCTCTTATTCGCGTCAAGACTATCTATCTTTAGTATACTTAAGAATTGAACGTCGTCATCTTCATGCAACATCAACATATACACAATATATCAAAGAAAATTTTCTTTAATCATATCTGAAAAGAAAGGAAAATATATAAATGAGACGAGAGAGGCAAAAAATAAAGTAGGCAATATGATGCGTTAACCAACGAGAAAGAAAGAAGACTGGTTAATTCATTTTTCTGGTAATCACCAGATGGAAAAAGAAAGAGAAAGAAACTGCTCTCTATTCACACGCAAACTCAATTTTACAAGCTGCCAACAGCTTTGGGCTCCAGCGATCAACCGTGCTATTTACTCACTTCATCATATAAAAAGACAGGCGCACCCAATAGTCAAGAAACACACTACGAGACAAGTCTATACGAAGGTCTTATCGTTAAGAATATAATGCATTCCATACTGAGTGTATCCGTTTATAAAGAGCTATATGAGCAAGTAAAATGTAAGCTAAAATAAATTTTTGATATGCAAAAAAGAAAGAGAAAATAAAAATTGTGTCAATATTAATTACGTTCAAACAGCAAATGAAATTTCCATAAGAGGATAATTATCGAGAAAAACAGCATAAACAAGAAAAACTTTTATATGGAAAATTTATTCTTTATTAAAGAGAAAAGAAAAGATTTCATTTTGTTTTTGAATCAAATTGAATGTTTGGTTGCTATGCGTACCGATCTATCTGCAAGAAAGAGTCGATGAACAACAAATCAAGATAATCGTTTCATACGCGCGAACTTATCAACGTATGTAAAAAAAAACACTTTTACAAGCAGAAAACTGTTTGCAAATGAATGAAATTAGTAATAAGAACAAAAACCAAACGATGACAACTATTGATCATAAACGACATCGTTCAGTAGCAAAAACAACTGAAGATAATAGTACAACAAATATCGACATGCAAAATTCAATAACAAATCGAATGAAAAGAAAAACATCATTAATTAATTCAGATACTATTCATACAGCAACGAAAAAGCTTGATGTAGTTAAATCAACTGAATTCGAACCGAGAGATCAGTATGAATTCGAATTACAGCAGAAAAAAAAGAACATTGATATTTACATTTATTCTAGAAATCCAAATATCGATTCCAATTTACAAATAGATGAATCGAATTTTGATCCAGGTCAGTTAGAAAATGTTGAACATTGAAAAGGACTTCAATCGAATGATTTTTCTTAGAAAATGATTTTGATGATTATGCTGATCGAATTTTTAATTATTTGGGTGAAGCTTATACAAAACAAACAGCATCATTGTCACCTCAAATAGAAGTTCATTCTTCGTCGCAATCTCTAGCACCAACACAAACGTCTGATAATGAAATAAAACCATTTTTATGTGCTTTTTGTCCATATTTTGCTAATAACATTCAAGAATTTCAAACACATATAGCAAAACATACGGAGAAAAATTTTCGATGTTTACTATGTAATTGCATGTAATTATTCTCGAAAAAAAAAATTCCTTTTTCAGTATTTTTACAATCTTGATTATTTAAAAAGGTATAAATACAGACGAGATTGTGTTACACATATGAAACGTAAACATGCAAACACTGTAACTGGTAAATCTAAAATGTAATTGGAAGAAAAATAATTTTTTTAATTTTAAATATATTTTTAGGATCAATTTCACAGTATATACAAAAAATTAATAGTACAGCAACAACAAATAATCATAGTTCAACTCAACCATCATCATCATCAATTCCTTTGATTGATCCAAGTAATTTAAATTCATTGGCTGAACCAAAACGATATGGATGTCCATATTGTTCATTAATGACCAAATCAACGTCATCAATATATAAGCATCAATCACGTAAACATGCAACATTTCCTAAGATAGTTCATAAATATTCAACAGATGATCCGAATACACGTAGTCTTGTTGCCATACTGAAACAAAAATCAATAAAAAGTAAACCTTTATCTTATATTTTATTTCAATAAACATATTATTAATTTTTCTTTTTACAGAACCAACTGTTCAAACAATTGAAGGTAGATTTGTTTTTCTTTCTTGAATTATTCTATAAGTTTCTTTGCTTGTTTGTTCCTAGATAATCAATGTGATAAATCTCAAATTCCTGATGAATCTTTAAACAGAAAAGGTGTACATGACCCATCAAATGTTTCGTCATCATTATCTATTAATCGTCATCACCAAACAGAATTATTTCCATCAGTGAATCGTCATCGATGTGCAGCTTCAAAGCATATTGTAGAGTACAATGTATTTCTACATGAAGAACTGATCAGCGCAAGTCTCATAATATTGTCTCTCTTAAAATGTAAATAAAAAAACACAATCTATTTGATATCAATCCTTTGAGATTCTTCGTCTTTGATCAAAAAATAAGTGATCCATAACAATCAGTGATATTAAATATGATACTATTTTTCCTACTAGACTGCTCATACTATTCATTCATCAAATGGTCGTCTATCGAAATTGTTTCAATGTTGTCTATGTGGTTATCGTGCGCGACATCGAAGTAATGTTGTACGACACGTTAAAAAGATTCATACGATTGTTATCAATGAATCAAATCTATCAGCAACACTAATTAATAATGAAGTACCATCGCAATCGATAGAAAACATTACATCGGAATGTATGAATCAATCCGATGAGAATTCCGATAAACTAATTATTGATCATGATGAAGAAAAACTGAATAAAAACAATTTACATTTAAACAAACAACCAAGCTATTCATTTAATACAACAATTCAAACTCCTCTTATACCAAATAAATCAAATGATGATGACGATGATGATGATCGTTCACCGAATTCCTATGCTGATATTCATCTTTCAATAAATATTTTTCTACCAAAAAAGAAAAAATACAATGCGGTAAGTAAAAACTCAATTCATTTTTATCTTTTATTTTTCGAATTTTCAGTTTGATCGTACCATTAGTGATTGCAGTAATAGTGACGATAATAATCCAAATGATATCTATTCTGATGACGACATAAGTGATGATGATATAACAAAACTTCATATAACATCATCTCATCAACAAAATCTTTCTAGCGCATCATTATATAAACCACATAAATGTCGTCGATGTTTTTATCGATCCAATTGGAAGACTGATATGCTTCATCATATTCGGCTTAAGCATCATATAAATCAAGCAACAAAATCCGATTATACATCTATGGATTTCGATTCAGCTTTACGATCGTTTTCACATTATGAAAACACCTTTGGCAAGGCTCTTAAAAGTAGGATTACAAAACAAAACATTCGAATGATCTTCTCGTTCTTTTCTTATTAATAGATCGGTTATTACTACCAAAAATAGATTATACTGATTGCACTTGGGAAGAACTGAAATCAAAGTTATACATCAATGACGAACAAAAGAAAATCAATCGACAAGGTTTTCTATCATCATCGTCAATGGAACGAACACCAATTATTAATAACACATTTGCATCTATGAACAATGATGAACAAAAATCTATTGATTGTTAATAACCAACCACTATTTTAAATATCTATAAGAAAACGAAAAAAAAAAAGATACTTCATAACTATTCAGTCAACATTGATCGATATAACAAATGAATGGTTATATTGTACTTTTTCTTTGTCAATTTCTTGCTAGTTAGTAATCAATTCATAGTGATATAAAAGAACGTTTTTTTGTCTGCTCATTTATTTTGATCGAAATACCAGTTCACTTTCTTCTTCTTGTTCTTCTGTTGTCTATACTCCCTTATGTACTATTAGCACATCCACACATATGTATGTCTACAGTATATCCCGACAGAGTCAATCATCATCTTTAGCAGACATACAAAAAATAAAAAGAAGAAGGTGGAAGAAGCTCAGTCCGACATCTGTCAGTTAAATTACTTCACTATACATTTGCAAATGTCAGTTACGATGAAAGAAAAGGAAAGAAATAGCTGAAACTCATTCTTCTCTTTCTTTCTTTTTTTTTTGCCTTATTTATATTTCATTTAAAAAAATGACAAAAGAATACCTTGATTAACTGTAATTAGAAATAGTTCATTCAGATACAATTAATTGAGATGATATAAATTATAGAAGCAATCTAAAAGTCTTATTGATATAGATAGATGACAGCATTAAATTTTTGTAATGATAGAAACTGTCACGGAATCATCGTAGATGAGAACAAGGTTTCTTTTATGAATAATAACAACAACAGTTGTGGTTTTCTTTTTTTTTTTGATAGGCATCACAACAGAATCCAACATGAACAAAGGTCATTCGATAATTATTGAGTATATATAAATATATTCTTGTCCAATACACATATGTACATAAACGGATAATTAAGTGATGAGTGTTCTCGCGTATGCTCGTAAAGGATGTTCAATAATATGTAACTTTCCTAATCTAATAATAAATGACTTTTGTTGAAACAACAATCAGAATCCTTCATTTCCGATATCATATGCATCCGTAGGATCAATATGATGATGTATATAGAACAAAGTGGGTGGTGATGTATATGTATATGTATACATGTAAATGTAGTATTATCTTTCAAAGGCTTGGCTTTTTTTTGTATACTGCTATAAAGGAAATAGTTTTCAAATTGATACCTTCCACTTGAAGTTATAACTCATCAAGTAGGATTTTATTTTCAAGTTTCTCTATTCCACCTCTTTCTCTTCTCATCATCAAGAGAGAGAGAGAGAGAACAGAGAGATTGCACACTTTTCTCTCTCCCTCTCTCTTGATTTTAACACACAACTCTATTCGTTTTCTTCTTTCCTCACTCTTTCTTATTATTGCAGTTTCTTTGTACACATACAAGTATACATACATTTTCTATATCGACGCGTCGTCACTAAATTCGTACCTATCTATAGAACTTACATATATATATATATATATATATATATACAATAAAGTAGACATACATACAATGCTTTAGCTTGTATGGTCTCGCTCTCTCTCAGTACCTTATATGACATTTTAATATCTGGCGACATATGATTTTTTTGTTCTTTTTTTTTAAGCAACGGAAGCACAACACCTTTGCTATTGTTATTGTAACGCTGGCCAACTTACCATAACATATCTAACAGTTGCCGACCATTGTTGTGTTCAATTTACCGACAGTCGCACACATACGTAAATAAACATCAATAGATTAATCTTCTTGTACTAGTAGACATGCCAATCGATAAGAGAAAAATGACGCATATAACTAATAATCGTAAATGGTTACCATCGATAAGTATTTCTACTAATTCAATTTGTTTATTATTAATATTTATTTCAATTGCTTGGAACGCTTACAATACATACGAGCATCAAGTTTTAATTGAAAATCAAACGAAATTAGAAAATATTCTCGAAGAACTATTACCTTCGAGATCTACATTTTCGACATCACTTAATCAAATACAAACACGAACGAAATCATGCATTGAACAATGGTTTACAAAAATTTTTCGTCTAATTCACCAATTAACAACAAAAGATATGGCAAACAATAGTAATATCATTGCTGAACCATACACGGTAAGAATTGTATTTTTTTTTTGGAAATGCTTATTGAGAACCTTGACACTTGTATTTGTATACATATATCTATCTATCTATCTATGAGCGTAAGGTTCCTCTCAAGGTCAAAATCGTTTATTTGAAACATGAATAACAAATTAAACGAGACGATAAAAGCTCTCGAAGTGCTTCTGCTTGTCGAACATCAAAGGTTAATGATAAAAGAGTTTTGCTTTAACTTTTGACACGTTATGTCGAGTGCCACTAACAGCTTATTGTTACAAATTCTTTATATTTTATGTTTATATCCGTCGATCAAGAATAGAAATGTCATCGAGAGAGAAAAAAAAAGAACGTTTGAGTTATTAAAATACAAAGAATTGAACGGTTTTCTTCGTTCTCTTTTGTATACTCAACGAAACAAAAATAATAAACTAAGAAAGGGAAAATGGATATCTATCGTATTGTTTCGTTTAATATATGTTCATCTTTACCTTTCAATTTTGAGATTAAAGTAAATATGATCTTAGTCGATTGTCATCATCGACTAAGTGATTGTATATATACGTATATCTTTCGCTTGTCAAACATTTTGCTTAAAATAAATGAACAAATAGATCTTTTCTTTTCGTTTTTCATTAATATCAAATTGAAATGACTATCAAGGTCCTTCTTTTCTTCTCGTTTGCGATCTGTTCATAGAGCATATGAACACATATGTTCTTTCATTTTCATTACCCAAAGTGATAGACATTAGAGTTATAAAAATGACGAAGAAAAGGTGTATATGCATCATTTTAAGTCATCGAGTGGATGAATATATGCATACTCAAAAGAGTTTATAGTGGACAATGATGATGATGGTGTCTACAGTTTTAAAAATGGACGCGTGTTCATCCACTTTACATAAAACAGAATGTATAAAGATGGCCAAGGTATTATCGTTATGACATTCTCTAGTTCTTCAATCAATAATTGATGTTTGTAAGACATAGACATTTGATTATTACGCGACGAACTAATCTATGATTGTTGCAAATATGTAAAAATGAAGAACTTGAAGTTTCATGTCACTAGCTTTTTCTTATTGTCGTCAAGAACATTATGTTGATTGAATGACGTAACAATATAGTACTTTATATTTGAATGTACAAGTATATATATATATACATGAAAGAACATGACAAAATAATAGTAATGAAAAACAACAGTTGAAATGACCTTTTTCATATGTTGAATACGATTGAACATAAGATAATCTTATCGAATTTTTCTTCCTCTATTGTTTCTTTATAATAATTGAGTAGATTGTTTATTAAGGTTTACTTTTTTTTATCCGCAATATAGAAGTTACATTCATGAATTGAATTATAACATAATTTACACGTACAAATAAAGAAAATAAAAATTTGTTTTTTTTGTATTTTTAATATAGAATGTATTACGTCAACGACGAAATATTCAACAACTACAGCAATCTAACTGTCTATGTCCACCAGGTACGATTTTATTATTTATTAGTTTGTCTCGTATTAAGTCTATGCGTATTTTATAGGTACAAAGGGCGAAAAAGTACGTTTTGCATTCAAATCTGTATATTATATAATAGATAATGTTGATATTTTCTAACATTATAGGGTGATCGTGGTTTTATTGGATTTACAGTAAGATAATTTTGAAATTCAAAAGGTTCTTTTAGAAAAAAATATTTCCATTGATTTTTCTAGGGTGAAATGGGACCTAAAGGCGATCGAGGTTTTCCAGGCTCAATTGTTTGGAGTGGTGTAAAAGTAGGCATCAGATCTTTAATAGATTTTCTTTTCTTGGTTTTATAACAATAGCGGTCTATTATTAATTGATTGACAGGAAACAGATGACTTTATTCATTCGTTTAGGGAGATAAAGGAGAACCTGGACGCGATGCAGACATAATTCGTCAAGGAATGTTAATTTCTTCATCAGCTCAAGTCAAATATATTCCAGGTCCACCGGGCCCACCGGGTCCGCCTGGTTCGCCAGGACTGAAAGGGGATATAGGTTTACCAGGACCTATCGGTATTGGTGAAATTGGACCACCTGGAAAAGATGTAAGTTATACGACTTAGTATTTCTTCATTATTTTTATTCTATCCTCTTTTTTT
>OENM01000266.1:40956-56151 GCA_900239745.1 Rotaria magnacalcarata | reverse complement strand
TTTTCTGCAATTTTCACGCGTTTTTTGCGGAAACTCACCTAACTTGCCATACGTAACTTTTAATTCTGCACACGCTGAGCGCTAAATTAATTAATTAATCAGTCATTAGAGATTAAAGACCTAATTATACTGCCGTTTTTGACATTGAGGACTTCTGAAAGATCACTAAAAATTTCGGTCAAAAAATGATCTTTGGAAAAAAAACTATAGTGCTTCTGAAAGAGCAGAACATGGGCTATCACCCCATGGTGTTATCTCAATTTTCAATTTTTTGACGAAAATCGACTTTTTTGGAGGGGGGGGGGCTTAAGAGAAAGTAAATATTTCAGTCCCTAGACGTTCGACAGATATTCGCTAGATCGTTTTTAATTAGTTTATACCTAGTTGCAAGCCTTGATTCAGAACAAAAACAAAAATCCATAGAAAGTAGGTATGCTCTACATATAAGCTTTCTCATGAAAGATTATGTAGACAGTATTAGAAATATACAGAATCAAATATCAATAAAGAAAACTACTCATGAATGAATCACGGGTGTGTTAGAGTAAATCGAACGAATTGTAAATGCAAGTTTTCTATCATTCGTATAAAATACTCCCTTGTTTAATAATAAAAAATTGGAGAATTTTAAGTATTGAAAAGTTGTATATTTTAAACTTCTTTTCTATTGTAATTTCAAGAGAATCAACACTTATGCGCAAACTGTGAATCCCTAAAAAGAAATAAAAAAAGGTTCGACATTGCTACGAAGCAATTCAATAGGCTTCTAAAAAAAACAAAAATATTCTCGACAAAATCGCCCATCATTCAAAATTTTAAACAATAGTTACAGAAATTCTTTGTTTTAGATAAACCTCCAACGGTACATCGTAATTAGAATCTAGACGATTTATAATTGTGTAGAATATTGTCTATAAGTTGAAAATGTTCTATCATTTCGTATAGGAATGAATGGTTTTTTTTTGAATTTAAATCAAAAGAAAATCCAAGTTTATATTTAGTCCGATTCATAATCAACATCTTCATAGGCAAGTAATATTCTACTTTGTCATAATAAGTATCCTAGTCCGATAGTGCACTGTTATCATGACACTATATTCAGATGCTAAATTTTTCAATTTCTTGAATATCTTTGTTTCCATTTTCAAAGTATAGAATCATTCAAATTGAATGTCGGCAACAAAAGCTCTTAAAAATACGCGTGGTATAACAAATAGATGAATAATAATTTTAGAAAAAAAAATGTTAATATGTGGCTTGAGCAGTTGCACTTTGATGTTGAAGTGCATCAAACATATTGGAATCTTTGTCATTGAGGGATTTCTGTGCTTTTAATTTTGGGTCTTCAACCTCAATATCAAATCGATCGAATTCAATATCGTTACTTGTGCCTTGCCATTGTTCACTTTCAACATCTTCCGTGTATTCCTCTTCTGGGTATGCTTCTTCGGCACGTTCTTCGGGAGTTTTCAACTCTGGTTTTTCTCCGTGCCATTCCATATCAGCAAAAGCGCCGCGTTTTTCTAATTCATGAATAGCTCCAATAGCATTCATTTCTCTTGCCCATGATAATGGAGTGTTACCTTGACTATCCTAAAACATTGAGAAAAGAAGTAAAATAAAAACTTTTTTACGGTCACAAATGAATTTTTCTTACTTTAATATTAATATCAGCACCCTTTTCCATAAGTAATGTTAACATCTCAATGTTATTATGCCCTGCAGCTAAATGAATGGCACTCCAACCTGCTTGATCCAATGTATTCAATGGAATTCTGCCTTTTTCAATTAATAATTTTGCTATATCGTAGAGGCCATCGTCAACAGCATAATGCAATAAATAAAATGCATTTTGATCTTCACCGTCAGCAAGCATTTCAGATGTTGGTATAACACGAGCACCATGATCCATAAGCATTGTCACAAGTTCTAAATATATATATATATATATATATACATGATACAAACAATAGTGTCCTTGGCTTTAAAAATAGTGAATCTTACCAACGTCATTGTAATTCATAGCATCAGCAATAAGACTCATACCTCCGGCCCAGTCGCAATCAATGTGAGCACCACGTGCTAATAACATACTAGCATTTTGTTTACTACCTCGGTTAATGGCTGTCATTAATGGAGTCCAACCAAGACCATCACGTACTTCAAAATCATCAACATAATCCAATAGTGGCGCTAACAAATCGGTATTGTCTATAGAATGAAAAAAATCGATGTCTTCAGTTAAAACAAACTAAAGTATATTGTATCATACCTTGCCATATTGCGTAATGAAGTACAGTACATTGGTTTTCATCATCAGGAATATATGCCTTACATATATTACGAATTTCTTCGGTTGATAAATCTTTTAAGACTGTTCTTAATTCACCAGCATCTTGATTTTCAAGAGCATTAATGATTAATTGATCTTTGCTTGCAACTCCACCCATGTTCTTTCTTTTTTTTTGAATATATAAGTATGATTACTGCTTGTTTATATTCAATTATTGCACTTGTCTATAATATATCACGTATTTATACCGATATTTGTCTGAGTAACTCGACAATGACAAGAAAAAAAGCGAAAAAAAATTGCGATATACACCGAAAGTTTCGTTACGAGAATAAAAAAACGGAACAGACCAATGAGCATGATCAATAAACCACGCATATATGTGTTTCATTTGTAAATGTGTGCTCATTTACTTTCGTACTTTAAACAGGTAAATCATTGATGCATATCAAAGTTTTTCGCGCACACGCTCTTTCTCAATCACCTTCATTCAGGTTTTCTCTTATCAAAAGAAATCAACGACGACATTGAGACTGTGATGCATTTATATCGCCCATAAAGTCATATAAAAAAAATATTGTTTCACGAATTAAAAAGGAAAAGAACAAGAAGACGAAGAAGGAAGAAGATCTATTGATTGATGTGAACATGGTTGTCAATCTTGTTTTATTGATATGACGATATAGCAGAAATAATACTTGATAAAATGTCTAGGCGATCCTACAGCAAAGAAAACATAAAATTGTCTTTGAGATTGTCATAATAAACAACAAAACAGACTCGAATCAATCTAACAACTTGATCTTTTTTTCTATAAGCGTCCAATTCTGATGAATCAATTTTCAAGTCATTAGCAAGTGATTGAAATGTTTTCAAATCGGAACGACAACGTTCACTATGGGCTTTTAAATCTTGAAGTAATTGTGTACATTGATTTCGTGGTTGTTGACTCTAACATTTGAGTTGAACAAACAAAACAAAATATGGTATCGCTTATTGACGAGTTCTTACTTTTTTTAAATTTTCAAAATCACGACAAACAACTCCAATTACATCATTAATTATTTCAGCATTTTTTTCTATACTCAATAAACGTCTAAAATGTTCATCTTCTAAACCAGCTAACTAAAAGCCAAAAAAGTCTTATTGTAGAAAAACAAAAATACATCGATTCTTTTTTTTTTATTTAGCAAACTTTTTCTCCAACTAAAATAATGCGATTTCCATTAAATAAACCAAAGCCTTCCAATGGTTTATCGGGTGTTTGATGCAAACGTGTCCCTGCAAAGAAGAAGAACATATTTGTTTTAAATAGAAATATTCAATTACGATGAACAAATCCGTACCACGATAGAGTAATTGTTGATTCATAATAGGAACTCTGGCTTTGTTTTCTATCTCTTGCATAAGATCGAGAACCAAAGGTGGTCGTTCCATATGAATATGAATATCATATCGATCCGAACCTATGTGAGTAAGCATTAAATAGTGTAAAACTATATTTCCAAGCGTATGACTTTTGTTACCGTGTGCAACTTCAAGTTGTAATAGATAAAAACGACTTTTAATATCTATATTTGTCATGTTTTTGTAAGTGTTTTACAACCAGAATGTTACAGTTATTGTTACTGTGGCATTTTTCAACGTTTTTTCTACATAAAGTTTCTATGGAGAAAAACATTGGAATAGTTCAATGAACAGAGATGACGCTATTCGACAGTGACTTTGAAAATTTAATGTATTGCAATTTTCTTTCATGACTTAATCTGCATGTAAATTTCAACTTCTGTAATAAATTATGCCATAGAGGAAGGTACTCTTTACTTTATTTTTGTTCGGTCTTAACTAGAAGAGTATCGCAACTTGACAGTTGAATTGTTATTTTAAATATCTTGTTTGCCTTCTATTGATAATTTTGAATCACTCCCTTTCTTTTATTACTTTTTCTGTTTGTTTAATTTCTTATTTATTCAGTGCCTGTTTTTATTTTTCTTTTTTTTTCTTCACACTATCGAAATCACAGAAGGATTAAAAAATTATATGTTTTTTTGTCATTTGTATTATTCAAATCAGCGCGGACAGGTATATGGCACAGGTAAAACGACAATCGCTTAATCTACCAATAACACCTAGGAAAGTCCCTCCAGTTCTCGATGCATCCCGTGTTCGATTACCACCAACAAGGAGTACCCGACGAACACAAAGCTTTCGTGTTAATGAACAATCTCCACATCCTAAATCACCACTTCGAGCAACTAATCAGAAGCAAATTATCAATCAACCTCCAACACCAGCACCACCACTACCACCATCACTACCACAGTCACGACTATATCGTGTGGTTCAGACTAAATCAGACACTCGTGCGTTGCGGAAAGTAGATACTGATCCAGTACATAAATCAGATGTTGATACAACACATAAATTAGATACTACCGTCGTACAAAAATTAGATGCTGGTACAGCACATAAATTAGACACTGTTGTTGTACAAAAGTTAGATGCTGGTGGAGCACATAAATTAGATACGACTCCGTCGTATAAAGTTGGTCCTGCTCCTGTGAATAAAGCAGGTCCTGTTCCAGTACATAAAGTAGAACCTATTCAAGTACACAAGCTAGATCTTGTTCCAGTACATAAACTAAATCCTACTGCAGTGTCTAAATCAAACAGTCCAAAGTATGATCCACTAACTGGATTAACCGTCGATGCTACTACTACTACCACGAATGAAAGTTATGAAAAATCATATATTATTAGTTCATCAATAAATCCATTATTATATCGCGAACAATCAATATATCCACCAACACAGTCATCAACAGAGAATCAAAATCAACAACAAAACCAATATCAATTACAAAGATTCACTAACAACGAATTGGTTTGTGTTATTTGATATATAAATACTTAACTAATACAATTCAAATATTTTTATTAGGCAGAAGAATCCGTTGTCATACCAACGCTTAGTTATGATGATGGACTTCCAGTTGTGTCCATTGATCGAAATCGTGTACCTGTTTTTGCTCGATTTCCATTTGATGTGACCGTAAGTATTTGCTTCATTTATATTTAAAAATTCTCAATAGTGATGTTGTTTTTTTCTACACAAAAAACAAACGAGAAATAAAAGTTTAAGAATGAGGCAAGACATTTAATTTTTTTCTCTCTTTCTCATGCTAAAAGTGAAGTGGAAAGATCATATTTTGTGATGGTGACTGCCGCGGCAGCAGTAGTGATCGACTATGACGACAAAATACAACTTCAACTAAAGAAACGACACGTTCTTTAACGTGCCTTTGTTAAGTAAAAGAAAAAAAGCAGAATAAAAGAGAGAGTTTTGTTTTGTATTCATTACAAAGTTGATTTTTTTCCTTTTGATCTGCATTGGTTTAATTTTTGTTAGTTTCTACCACGACCGATGGAAACCAATGTTGAAGATAATATTCATAAGCTACGTCTTCGTTTAATTGAATCTGTAAATATTTTAATTCATTTTTATTAAATTGGCCACTAAATTATTCATTTATAGGAACTTAATCATCAACGTCGTAGCACAGATGATTATATTAAACGAACACGTATGTATTTGTTTTACTTCATTCTTTTCTCTCTGAAAAAAAAATACAACAAAAATTATTCTAAAACAACGGGAAAGCTTTTTTCAGAAGAGCACGTCCCTTTTCCGAATCCTGTACCAACAGAACGATATTTGCATAATATCGGTTCTTCAAACAATTTAATGCATCAACTAGTTAAACCAAAAATTTCGAGCCGACAAACTTCATATTCACAATTATCTATTCAAAGTCAAATACCGATTGGTAAATTTTCGGGACCATCTCGAGGTACTTGAGTTTGTATCACATGGAAATACACGAATTGTTGTTTTTTTTTATCACGTTTGTACACATTCTTATTTACAGTTGAGAACAATATTAATATATATATATATATATTTATATGCATGTATCCATGTATTTAGATCGCATCGGAATGACAAATGATGTTCAAGATAATTTAGATATGGAGCGAGATTTGCAAATACGACGACTAGAGGTTCGATAAATGATGATAATAATAATAGGAAAAAGTCTCATGTAAAACTTTAAGGATTCCTTCAATAATGGTCGTCAATCAAATCAGCAGCTGATGATATCGAATTATGTTTATGATCCTCGTTTACATTTACAACCAGCTAATAGTATACGATGAGAAACTGTTGACTAGTAATTATTAAATTTTAATATAGATATGTTAGAAGAACGACAATATTCATCTTCGAATATGGATGATTTAATCGATTCGATGGCTAGACGACACTTAGCCTATCGAAGATTTGATGTATGTATTCGATGTTAATAGTTTTCGTTTTTTGTTCTCCTTTGGTAGATTAACTTATTGTGTTTCTTTTCAGGTAGCTATGGACCATCAACGACGTGGTCCAGGAGGTTACAGTCCATATATTGGTACAAAACATCATCTTAAATCTACGAAGAAATACTCTGAGTTGTCGAAACAGTTTTCTCTTGATTATGATGAACAATAGAAAGTTGCCTTTGATTTAGTATTCCAATTATCTTTGTTAGCTGAATTATAAATATCTCAAATTATTTCTATCTAATCGCTGTAGTACTACTGAGAATCAGAATCATTGATAGCTCATATGATTGATAGAAATATCTAAAAGCTTTCCGCGGGACAAGTATGTCCTTGTGAAGATATTTAAACTTCTAAAACAAAATCTATTATGTATTGTATTTCAAAAGAAGGACGTTTCTATGACAAGTGGATATTTTGATATGGATGCATTTTTTCGAGGTTACAAATTTAGAATATTTGTTTTTAGTAACTGAAAGATTTATCTATGGTCGAAATTTAAGCTTAAAACTTAATCATAGAAAATTTTTAGTATTTCTATACTGATAACTAAACAACTAGAGAGAGTTTCAAATGAAAAAAAGACTTCTTAATTAAAAAATCTTGTTCGTTAAATGAATATTAATTATTGATTTTCACAATATCGTATAGGAGGATCTCCGGTGATTGGACGACAGGCATCATTGTTGAGTCTACAACGACAGGATGATTTGTTCTACACAAATATGCCAACAGCAGGCCATGGTGAAACAGGTATAGTAAATAAATATATAAAATTTCAGTTAATTAATTTTTTTTTAATTAAAGATTTTATTCGAATGAATTCTAATTCGTATAACCAAATGCGTCAACCAAGAATGAACTACTACAATCATATTCAACCTGATCATGTTGATGTAGTTTATATAGATATAGATATACATAAATCAAATCTTTTAATTTTTATTAAATTTATTCGCATAAATTTTTAGTTAAATACGAACAGTAGAATTCGTGCTAATTCTTATACAAAATTACCTCCGATATCACCCGGCATGGATTCTAATCGTTTAAATCGATCACGGTAATGAAATGATGTTCTTTTTGTTTTACCGAGATGTAATAATTTATTCGAAATTTTATTTTCAAAGAAATCCATCGAATTCAACTCTCTATCAACCTAGGGAAAGTGCACATCAACAACGAAATTATCAAAAACCATTAGGTTTACCTAATCATACTGAACATTTAATTGATTTACCAAGTGATATATTTCTTTCATCAAGGACAGGTGATAATTTGAAATTGCACGTCGAACACGCTTGACTTCATTGCACTCACATTCACCATTTTATAATAAAATAAAACCTTTTCCTTTTAACTATCCACTTCCTTTGTGTTGTGTCTTGTGCATCTTGTTTTTATTTTACCTAATCTAAATATATGTGAGTGCGCGCATTTAACTATAGAAGCGGTGAGCTCATCTCAACATCATCCTCACCCTCAACATCATCACCATCAACAACAACAACAACATCATCACCATCAACAACAACAACAACAACATCATCAGCAACAGACAACTCGAGCAATGATACCTCAGACTGTCTCAAAAGATAGTACGTACAGTAAACTTAGTTCTAATGATTATTGATGGCGGTTTGTTTGTCTTCTTATTTCGCTCATACGATTAGAATCTGACGGCTCAGTAGATTCTGATGTAGATCAATCCGATATGGAAAATAACTTGCCAATTGTGAATCATTATCATCATAAACAAAAATCAAGAATAAACTCGGAAGATGGTAAAGAAAAGCAATAGTTCATATTTCTTTTCCTTGTAGAATAAAATATTTAAACAGCTAATAGATTCATTCGAAAAATTAGCAAATCGAAAATTGTCTCCCTTTTTTATGTTGTGCTCTATTAGAGCAGAATTGAGAAAAAAGAATTGATTGACTTCCTAAATTTTGCTTTTTGCTTCATTCATGCAAAACACTATATATATATATATCATCATATTTTATTTTCTATCATAGGCCATGATGGTTTTTTTACTGAAGGCATTCCACCACCACCTCAACATCAACAACAACTGCAACAAACCCGATTCCATGTGCCACTATTTAAAAAGGTAGCAATCGGTATTGTATTTATAAATACACTCAAACGTCGTGCTGCTAAAAGTCGAATAGTAAGTATAAGAGAAAAGGAAGAAATTAGCGTTTACTATGAATGGAACAATTTTATATTAAGAATCGTCCAACTCAAACTTTAAGTGCAACTATACACAAAATTCGCGTACAAGAAATAATGGTTGCATTGCATCGTGTTTATCTTGAACCGGATGGTCCAATTTACTTTGCACTTATTCAAACTATAAGTAGTCCAATTGAATTGAAAGATGCTTTAAATGCTTCATCGAAACATTACCTTGGAGCAATTAACCTTATTGGTCAAGTATTAAAAAATGTTATTTCAAAAATTGTTGATTTTATGGTAGAGAAATACTGAAATCTATTAGATGAATAAATAATATTAAAAAAATAACTTATTTTCTGCTTCTTTATTTTAGCCAAGAGACGGTGTTCTTGGTACAGCTAAAAATTCAGCTGTTGCAGCACTTATTCAAGATGGAAATCCTTTTCCTGATAATTACTTTTGGCAATGTGAAAAGGTATTATTTCTATTCTGTATTAAATTATTTTATTGCAATGAAATTTTGGTTTTAAAGGAAATTCTTGAATTTAATAAAGGAAAACTTATAAACATAACCAAACAACGAGCAATACTTTTACTTATTGGAATTTTCATTTTCCGAGCTCTTGTCACTACAGTAGGTCTATTACTCTGATCAAAGAGAAGAAAAAAAAAACAATATTTATAACGGTTACTTTTTTTTCTCCAAAAGTTACTTATCAAACCAATCAAATATCGATTTTTACTTGGTGAATTACCAACAAATCAATCAGCTAGCCTTAAAGTTCTAGCATCGGTTATATTCTATGTTGGTCGCCGAGCAGTTAAATCCATCTCTCAAATACTCGTATGTCATTACAAACAAACGAACGAAAAGACGCATAAAAAATATTATTGCTTTTCTTTTATTAACACAGGCATTGCCACATGAATGGGAATCTTCATTATATAGCGATACAGATATTGAACCAATTACTCAACATGCGGAGATCAAATCAATTATTACAACATGTGAAGTAAGTAACCTATTTCATTACCGCAATAGATATTATATATATATATATATATTACATTGATAATATTTTATTTAATCAAGCTATCATTGCGTGTTTGGTGTGAAGAATACATTCGTCGTATTGATGCAAGCTTTGGTAAAGAATTACGAACATGAATATAATCATTAACTTATTCCCTGATGTCAAAATTTCTTTTTTTTTCTTCTCTATTCACAATTTGTTTGATTGTTTCTTCTTCTTTATTTCTATTCTCTATATACAAATGAATTCCCAGACAGGTTCTACTGTCAAAGTTGTCATGTTTTGTTTTGATTTTTCGGTAAAATTCTTAAGGGAAATCGTAACTTCGTCTACTCTTCTTTTTTTTCTCTTCTTCTTCTCTTATTAATCAGTTACTACCATTCAGTATTCGTGATCATTACTTAATTGTTCGATGCATCCGGTAAAGTTAATTAAACAAAGTATAGTATTCTCTGATGACAATTCCAACGATTAAACAAATATTTAGATGATACTATATAACTAGTTAATTTGTTTTTCAATGGCAAATTGCTTCGTTTATTTCATATGACTGCTCGTCCGAACAAATGTGGTACGAAATGAAAACAAGTGTAGAGAATAAAGAAAGAAAAATTCAATCACAATGTGGCAACAATATAAAATATGAACTCGATAGAGAAAGAAAAGCGAAAAGAATTAAGACTACATTAAACTGTACAGGACGGCATTCACGTTTTTTAAAGATATATAATATATATATATATATATATTTGCGTATTTCTCATGTAAATATTAAAAAGAGAAAATTTTGCGTTTGACTAGAAATATTCATAATAAATCATATTCAACTAGCGACTTCAGTAAGCATCGTACGTGAGGATTGTGCACGAGATGATGAATGTTGCTCCAATTTCGGATTATCATCTTGTGTATCGATTGTACTTGTACTATTGTTTATTGGTGATGTGTTAACACTTTCAAGTTTCATTTCTATTTCGTCTATAGAAAATTAAAATTAATAATATTTTAAATTTCATAAATATAAATAAATGATAAATTATAAAAGAACAAAGCATGCAACAATAAAAGCAAACCATTACCACAAAATATAATAGATATTGCCTTAAAAAGAATATGAAAATAACAATTCTAATGTGAAAAATACTGGAAAACAAATAAGGTATGAACAAAAAAGGGGAAATCACTAGGATATGTATATGTACTAAAACTTACAAAAATTTTCATTAAAATCATCACAATACATGGCCTTCTAAAGAGATCCAGCAATGTACAAATGTAATTTTAAAAGCTCCTCATTCTTCCCGCAGTTCAAATCCGTGAGAAATAAAAATGATATAAAATACATCAAAACATACAATGTGCATGTAAAAAAATAATATAGTAATAAAATAAAAAGTTGCTTTATCATATGAGTGCGTTATGTGAAAAATGATATATAAATATATGCTGAGAAAAGTGAGCTGTAAAAGAGCACCGTACCTAGTTTTTCAAATGGTTGAAAATCATATGAAATGTTTTTTTAGTTATTTTAAACTTTGGCCACATGAGGATGATGACTACTAATCTTTGGACTAGGTTGAATCATTGGCGTACGTTCTTCATCGTCATGTCCTATATGAACGAATGAAATATCGAGTGGAATTTCTAATGTAAATATATATATATATATATATATATATATATATATATTGATGAGAATAATAGTAATTAGACAAGTTTCATGACCTTTAGTTTCAATAATAAAAAAGAGATGCATGCAGCTGCATACACGAACAAACAAATAATGTAAACACTATTTTCAATGGTTCCATAAAGTGGCATAGAAATATGCCAAACGATGAAATGAATAGTTTTTCTTAATTTTGTTTTCCTGAGCAGAAATATAACAATGGCGTAGAGAAGAAGATGCTATTTACCATAGGCATAAACAGCTGTGTATGAATACATATATAGACAGCGAGAGAATGTGAATTGTTCTTAGTATAACAATGAAGAAGGCACGAAGATAAAAGAATATAAGAGCTTGATATTTGACGAAAGGCAGTAGAGAAAAATGAAGAATTTCGATAGATTAGATTAACGTAGAAATCCAAAAAAAAAGATTATTATTCAAACATGAATCTTTTTTGGATATACCGTCGAGGAATGCTTGAAAATTTTCTGTGACTAAATAAAAGAATTTTAATTATACTTCTGAGTATTATTTTTTTTAGAATTTTTAACACATAAAAAAAGATTCTATTCATTATTATTGATAAAGTCGATTTTACGTTACTCCATCTCTTATTAAGAGACATGCATTCATATACAAAACATGATAATTATCTTACCAATACGGTTGTGAATAATATTATTTTCTGCCATACCAAATTTGGCACCCATGCCACCACTAGATTGTTTAATAACGTTTTTTCGTGGTCCACCACCAGATGATGCGCCTTGGGTATTCATTGGTCCATCTGCCTTGTTCATGTCCATACCAAATTTATTCATAGCTCTAGAAGCACCACCACCACCACCTCCGCCTCCGCCGCCTCCGCCGCCNCGCCACCGCCACCGCCACCGCCACCGCCACCGCCACCGCCACCATGATCTCCTGCTCTTCCTCCAACACCTCCACCACTACCAGGTCCTCCTCTTGCTGGTCGAACCGGCTCAACAGCCATAACTCTTCGACGTTTCTTTGGCAGTTTTGAGCGTGCTTGTGTATGTGAATAATACATAGCAAAGTTAGCAACAATAACAGGTACTGGCAATGCAATGGTTAATACACCCGTTAATGCACACAATCCACCAACCATCATTCCGACATATGTCTTTGGTACCATATCACCATAACCAACTGTTGTCATTGTTACAATAGACCACCAAAGTCCTATTGGTATAGATGTAAAATCATTATCGGGATTCTTTTGTAACCTTTCAGCATAATAAATCAATGAAGCAAATATGACAATGAATAAGACAAGGAAAAATATAAGTAACATTAATTCGCGCATTGATGCTGTAAATGTATGTATAAGAATTTTTAATCCACCATAATGACGTGTTAATTTAAATAAACGAAATATACGTGTTATGGAAAAAAATTCAAATAAATCTGTATTTGTTAATGATGGTGGTAATACTTTATTAAATAGTATATCTAAATAAAATGATAATGTTGCAAGAAAGTCAATAATATTCACAGGTGATCGAATGAATGCAAATTTCTTTGGTGATACTATAAAACGTGTAATTATCTCAAACGTAAACCAAACTAAAAATGAATACAAAATTAATTCTTTCAAATAGCAAAAATAATTCTATTTTTAGCTTTAGTCTTACCATTGCAAGCTATCTCAATATATTGAAATGCTTCATGAGCTTCTGTTCGTTCTTTATATAATGTGTAAGTTGGTGTTATATTGGTAAAATTATTCTCAATTAAGACTATTGTTGGGACGCGCATTGTTGGATGAGTTTTTAAACAAAAGGATATAATTGAAACGAGTATAAAAAAAATTGAAACAACTTGAATAGCCTAGTAGAATAATTATTAATTTAGAATCATCATAATTTAAGAAAGGAAAACCAAACAACATACTTTAGCTACACTACTAGAATAAGGTTCTTCAAATAATTGCCATATACGTGGTTGTACACGTTTAAACCATGTTAATGTTTTCATATACTCTTGTACGCTCATATTTTTATGACGAATTGTTGGATCGTAATCCCATCCAAATTTATGAGGAATTTCTTCTTCTGTGATTGGTTCATCGTCAAGGTCTAAACGATCAAGACCGACAAGGACATCTTGTGTATCACTAAGAATAGAAAAATGGAAAAAACACTAGTGAATTTCTATTAGCATAATATTTAATTCTATACCGATGAGTTGTATATGTCATCCAACAGCAAGGTTCGACTTGATTAGCATCAAGACCCCAATATTCAAGTTCAGTTTCAAATAATGGACCACAAACATCAGTAGGATAGTGTAATTTGCCAGTACGATAATAATTTAATATTTGTGCAAATACACCTGGATGTCGATCGAAATAAAATTCATTAAGGACAGAATCATAATTTGATAGGGCTTCAGTAAGACGGGAAAGACGTGTAGCAGGTATTTTCTTTAATGTTGCTTTGTCTTTTTGAAAATAAAAAGAAGAAATTTTATAAAAATGATGAAAAAAAGATTCATCGATAATTCGAATACATACATGTTTCATGACGAATACCACCTACATTTAGAATAACCCGATTATCGGCATCGGCCATACGATAAATGTCAACAACTGTCAAGAAGGTTTCACAATATGTTTTAACAAAAAGAACATCGATGATGATAATGGTGATGTTCTTGTTTCTTATTTGAACCGTCAGATCCAGACGTAGCAAGAACGAATTTATATCTTCATACATATAGCTGACGTGTGGCCTGACATGCAATGCACCGGTCAACAACTACAGCACTATCTAGTAAAATAAAATAACTTCTCTGATAGCGTGCTTTCATCGATACCATAATGAAGTGTAAATGACTAATGAAAATATGCGTATATGCATGCATACATATATCTATATGTATATAAACAACGACTACATCAGCAGTCTACAAGTTTCTTGTAGTAGAAGAAAAAGAAGTGATTGATGTAGCGATCGGGCAGTGCTGTTCGTAGAAACGAAGAGGAAGTCAAGAGGAATAAAGCAAGATAGAGAGATAGACAAATCAGCTATATATGTGAGACCAGAATATTACGTTGAGAATGCGATCAAGTCGTATGCACACGAGTGTTTTGTCAGAACAAATTTTTATGTCGCCCGAGCTAGCGCAAACAAGAATGATGATGATCGAGTGATATGGCAACTGAAGAAGGAAAGAAAAAAAGATGAGCATTGCTAGAAGGATGTATGCATTTTCATCGAGAAGAAGAAAAAGAAGAAAACGTTGTCTTTCATCTATGAGATTCGGTGAAAGACAAAAAACCTCGTATACCGTAACAATGTGAACGTAAACATAAGCGTATATTATTCTTACTTCTTTTCTCTTTTTATGTTATTTGATTCTTTGATGTAAATGCACTTGATCGATTATGACGAAATAAAAAACAAGAACGAGTAAACAAATTGAAAACAAATATATTAGAGAAAATTTCCGATCTTTTTAAGGCATTTAGGTCATGTATTTTGAACAAATGTCAATCACATTAAATAGATAATTGAGGACAAGAGTAGACGCGACGAAATGAAAAGAAATGTCGCGTTTCCAAAATGGAGAAGAGATAAACCGAGAGAGAGAGAGAGAGAGAGAGAGAG
>OENM01000266.1:30084-40753 GCA_900239745.1 Rotaria magnacalcarata | reverse complement strand
TTTTTTTCCCACGTTCATTTGTTGTGTTGCGGCCGAAATTTAATTTAAATTAAATATATAGTATTTAAGAAGAGTGAGCAAAAAAAAGAAGAACTTAGTTTGACGTTGTTTTTTTTCCATAATAAAAAATGCGCTTACACAATTTCCCTATTTACAAAGCAGCCTCACCTTGGCAATCTAATTATAATATTTGCTAGAAGACACGGACTCTCGCGCTTGAATGTTCAATCTAGCCAAGTAGAATTGATCATGACAAATACGAAGTAGAACAGGCAAAATAGTAGACCGCGAGAAAAAAAAAAGAATTGCAAGACAACAGAACAACGAAGATAAAAGAGATTAAATCGTTGACGCATATACTGTAACTGGAGAAGCCTGCTTTAGTCTTTTTCATTAGTATATCCTAACATACGCATCTAATAATAACACGTAGAAAAAGAGGAAACATTTATGTCATTGAGAGATGTACGACGTATGAGGAAGAACTCCAAGAAGGAAACACAAAAGAAATTTGAAAAGAAAGGAAGAATAAGAGAAATCTGGATTATTTTTTCTAATCAGGTGGAAAACATAGATTCTTTATCTTGTAATTAATACTTGATACTGAAAGCCGAGAGAAAAATACAATATGCTAAGTACTATGTCAATTTCAAAAGTCTATCTGCATATAAAAGCAAGCAGAAAATGTGAATAAAGCCGGAAGAACATCATTGCATCTTTATGCGCATCGTAATGCTAAGCTGAATAACAATAACTGAGAATCAACATGAATGTGAAAAGAGAAAGAAAAAAAAAGTATAGAATTATTTTTCAAGAAACTATCTGAAAAGGAATGAAGAAGAAAAATATGGTGGTGATGATGATGAAGACCGTAAATGAGAGGAAGACCGGTAAACGTCTGTCATCACCCCAACCGACAACTAATTTGTAAAACGTATAGATGAAAGATCTTTATGCATGTGTATACAAGATGACGACTGGAAATGGCAAATAACAGCACGATTAATGTCAAAGGATAATGCCGGGTAGCATCTCATCATGCTTGACACACACTTTAATAGACGTTGATGGACGGAAAAAATAGCATATATACAATTATTATGGTAGCAACAGACTAGTAAGATTAATCAAGAAAAATCGTGTGCAGATCTAATAGCATTAAAGGAACGGAAAGATAAGAAGAAAAATATAAATTGAGGCGATCATTTACGAATATATGTGAGCAGCCAAAGATATGACTTTTTTGCTGGCCGACATCATTAAATAAAAACGACAAGATAAAAGGAATGGCTCAATACAAAATATGTTTTTTTTTATGTATATAAGTACACATCATGTCTGTCTTAGTCACTTCAACATTTGTGATCGTCTATTATTACGTAAAAGAAGTTTTCCTATTCCCATCTGCCCTTATGTAAGCCATTATGATTTTGGGTACATCGACTGTGTCTACGTGAAGCAACTCGCACAACAACGGCAATCAGGAAGAAGAAGAAGATGATGATGATGATCACGACGAAAAAGAAGAAGAGTATTTAATTAAGTCAATGGTTGCTTTTTTCTCTATACTTGGTAGTTATACTAGTGTTGGTGCTTCTATCATTACTAGTGTCTGCATTATTTTCTCTTCCAACTTCACTATTCATCCTCTCAAACACATGTTTCACTTGTCTAAATCTGATGCAAATATAGAACTCTAGCGTTGTGCTTGCTATGGGGAAAGCTATGGAAAAGAATTATTTTCGCTTCTTCTTTTCTATTTTACTCACTTTTTCTACTTTCTCTCTATCTCTGCTTCATACACAGACGCACTCTTTTTTTTTCATTTTCCCTCTCTCATTGCCTTGTTCTGTTATGGACGATCACAAATTCTAACAAAAAGAGAACAGAGCATGGCAGAGCAGAGTGCAGAGAGATTCATTTTGAAGGAGAGGCAGAATATGAAGTTTCCTTTGTTCATCAATAAAAAAACGCTTTTTTCGCTGCTTTCTCTCCTAGTCTTCTTCTATTCTAGCATACTATTACAGTCGCCTCTGCATTCTACATCGTCTTGCTCGTGAGCAAGTAATGGAAGAAAGAGTGCAATAAAGCGTCTAAGCTATTTCCCCTGTTTTTTCAAAGATCAATTTCGCTTTTATTTCCTCTTTTTTCTCTAATTCTCTTATATTCTCTTTGCAGATCTGCATTTTTTTTGCTAGGCAGCAGTTCAATCCTTTCGATGTCAGTTATAAAAATAATATGCAACACATGAGTAGGATTTTGTGTCAAGATCAACAAGACATTTTCCGAATTGCTAATTGAAAATCAATACTGTTGAGTTATTGATCTTTGAAACAGACGACAGATTTATGCATTTACACAAAAAGCAATATGAAAAAATAATAATTAATCTTGCGCTAACATTAAATTATCAAGGAAATATGAGTAACAGTTGAATGAAAAAATGATCAAATTAAAACTCAATTTGATGATAATGGCATTCTAGAATACTTATATTCAAATTATAATATGATTGAGAGTACACCTAGCATCTTTGTTATTACTATGAACAATCTGATAAATGTCAGAAAAATTTCAAAATCAATTGAGATACACAATATTGCATTATGATTGTGCAACATTTGCCACGTAATACGTCTGTGTTGTCAGCGTGGGAAGACGAAATAAAGGAAAGAAGAAATTTTTGTTGATGACGTGGAATGAAATTTTGAAAAGAGGAAAAAAAAACACACCTTTTAAAAAAAATACATATAAAAATGAGAAATTTTCTTCAGTAAGCTAACTGTAAGAAAACAAACAAAATCAAATGGGGTCATCATTCAAAAAACTTTTATCTTCACTTGCTACACACAATGACAGACGATTGCTCATGTGTGGGCTTGACGCAGCTGGTAAAACAACAATACTTTATGTATTAAAAGTCGGTGAAGTCGTAACAACAATTCCAACAATCGGTTTCAATGTTGAAATATTGGAATATAAAAATCTAATAATTACAGCTTGGGACGTTGGTGGAAGAGATAAAATTCGGTCGTTATGGCGTCATTATTATACAAATACGTCAGCAGTTGTTTTTGTTGTCGATTCGAATGATGGTGAAAGAATAAGTGATGCATGTGACCAATTACATCAATTGGCAAATGAGGAACTACTAAAAAATTTACCTATTCTCATCTTTGCTAATAAACAAGATTTACCAAATGCATTAACACTCGATGAAATCAAAGAAAAACTTAATTTATCGAAATTAGATGAAATGAAAACAAAATGGCATTTACAATCATCAATAGCTACTACAGGTGATGGTCTTCACGATGGTCTTCAATGGTTATCAGATATATTAAAACCGAAAACCGACTTGAAACAGCCAATATTTGAAACAATGAATGATTCTAAATCGATGAAAAACGATCTTTTATCCGTATGGAATTCAATGAACTTTAAAACTTTAACGAACAAATTTATTTAATATTCTGAAACTATGCACGCTATTTTTTGTATATATTAACTCCAAGCTGCTCTAAACATTGTTACGCAAACTATTGTTTGTTGTAAATATTAAAAATAAGCTTTTGTTGTTCTAGAATAAAAATAAAATAAGATAAAAATCGATTTATGTATCATAAGCAAACCTTTCATAAAATCGATGAACTTGTTCAAGATCATCATGTACTGGATAACGTCCATGAATTCTTTCGTCAGTATTCGTTGGAACAAATACTTCCATTTTCTAGAGGCGAATAAGATTTTGCAAAACATTTACTATCATTTTTTGACGAAAACATACTTGTGTTTCGTAAGCTGTTGGTGGTTGCTCTTGAATTTGTACTGGTATCGGCCGTTTACCCGTTGTCGTATTAGTAGTTAGCGCATGAGTTTGATTAGTAAGTTGTGCACGTCGCCGAAAGTAACGCCATAGTAAACATACAATAACTATACTAATAATAGATAAGAAAAAAACAATAACTCCTAAGACGAGTAATCCAATCCAAGGAGCATCGATTCGTTTAAATTCTGATGTACGAAATGAAGTTGTCGCTACATAATCCATCCTTTCAATTCTAAATCATTATATTCAATCAATATTGAATATGAATCAATAATTCTTACGTTGATTGTTAGAAAACTTCTCAAGGTTCTTCTTGCAAATTTGTCAACTGGATTTATAAATCAAAAAGAACTTTGTATGTTAGACATGCCTTTTATTCTTCACGTACATAATTCAATCACCAACAGTGAATGACATACAAAAGTTACTTAATCCCTATCTACTCCGTATACAAAAACTTGTGTGGGGTATATCAAGGAGCAAGAACAAGGTAAATAGATTTGCAATGCGACAGATTGATTTACGTATTCGTTTTTCTCTTCATAAAACAAACTGTCTTCTCTGTTTTAATATTTATTGTCAATAGAATCATATATTATAAAAAAAATAAATAAATAAAAGAATTAGTTATTGCTTGACTTTTTCTTCATACGCTCAGCTAATTGATTATATATAAATGCCGATGATGTTGCCGATGACTGTGCTTGAGCATAATTTAAATGGCTCATTTTTTTAGCTTTAGCTTTAATTCCTTCTGATGCATTCATATCCATAGCGAATTGTTCTGATGACATTTTATGTCTTTCGCCACGTGTCTCGGAACGTTGTAAATAAAAATGTGATATCATATGTATAACATTACCTTTGCCGCAGTCAAATGTAATAAGTACAGCGTATGAATTATATTTTTGCCTTAGTTCATTTGATTTAATTAAGACACGCACACGTTGTGCATCGACTATTTCAATTGGATATGACGATGATTCAAGCCACCATTGTGGATCAACATGTTTTGCAGCTGGTAAAAATCCAGCGACAATCGGATTTGTTGGATCGTTGACTTGTATTCCAACAACTTCATCACCTGTCATTCGACCATTATGACGGACGAACTGCAACAAAAAAGAAGAAGAAGAAGAAAAGCAAAATTAAATATTTATTTAAGATATAGATGAATAACAAACTTACTTCACCAAATGCAACTTCAAGAACATTTTTCAAAGCCCAATCTGTTGTAATTAATTGTCCACCGTCATCAACAAATTTACGTAGGCGACGAGCAACAGCAGCTGGAAATGAATTAGCACAATTAACATAAACTGTTTGATCTGCTGGACGTAAAGCATATGTTAATAATTCTTCTTGGTGTACTGTTTTAAATGGAATTTTTAAGCTTGTTAAAACTTGATGTATGTGATCATATGTACCCGGTACAACAATCACTGCATCGTCTCCAATATTTTCTAGAAGATGTCTATCTTCGGCTGATAATTGTTCTCGGGCCATTTCTGAACCGAGTTCGTAAGCATCAGTCATGTCATCTTTAGTAGCAGCGCACTGCTGAGCTCCATATGAGAATGCCATGTTCTTTTTTTTATGTCGATAGTTGTGTTGCAAACGATTGCGAATGAATGACCAAGCGACATCAACATGCGTAAATGTACTTATATATCTTTACAAAAGCGAATGACTCACGGCTGCGTCATAAAATATATTTAATATATTGTTACAGCTAGCCGTCAAAACGTGTACATTTGTTTCTGTTTTTGCTAACGTGATCTGCACTGCAAAAAACAGTACTACCTACATCAACATGCTTTGCATAATATTGTGAAATTACTAAGTGGAAATAAAATTTTAATAAGAAATTTTCCATTTTGAAACGAGATCAAAAAGAAAAGATCAAATGAAGTCACGTTAATCGACGTGCAAGATATAGAGCGTGCATTCTTAGTGTTGCTTTTGAAATTTTGTTTTAAGATGCACCGCTGTTTTTAAAAAACTCTTTACAAAGCACGCCCTTTCTTTTTCCAAATTCAATAACTCTTAGAGCTACTACTAGCAAGGTTTCTTTTCTTCTTCCATCTGAAAAGAATCAGCGACTATTAAGTTATTTTTGACGTACACTCAAAGGAAATATTGACAATTATACAGCAATTAAATCATGTGTTCAATTAAAACACATTCATGCTAAAGGATATGACGACGGGGGAAAAAGTGAATTGGTTCAAAGAGATTTTTTTTACACGAAAATTTCTGTTTTAATTTTTGCAACCTACTGCTGAATCATAAAATGACAGACACGATTTTTTACTGAGGACTCAGATAAAATTTGCTGTGTCTAAGCTGCGAGCGTGAAACTTTTTCATCTGAAAAATATTGATGAACCATCACAACATCTAAACTATACCTCATCAACATAAATGAAGTAAACCAAATATTTTATTGATTAGTCAACTAGAATCGCTCTTAATTTATATTATCACTGCTGACAAATCTTCACATTTCCAAAGAATCCAGATAGATCACTAATTGCCAAAGTCTTTAAAATAAAAGGAAATAAATGATTCGAACAACGATACGATCTTGTATATCAAATCAAGTAGATGCAAATATTTACTCGATTTTTTTAATAGCATTGCTATTCTGTTCAAATTTTGCTCATAAACCGAATGCAAAATCAAATTATTCCCTAATAAATATTCATTAGAAAAGATTTGTGATAGAGATGTGCAGGGTAAGGTTTTCTCGTACCCTGACCCTACCTCACCCTGTAAAACTTTTATATTCTTTACCCTTACCCTACCCTACCCTGTAAAACTTTTACGTTCCTTACCTTTATCCTGCAAAATCTGTAGAACTGAAGAAAGTAATACTAAAAGGCCATAAATTATTCATTTATCTCATTACAAATAATCTACAAAAGATTACAATAAAATCATTTTAAAATTTCTTATCAGCAAGATATCGTCACCTAAGTTTTGGCGTCGCTCTTCGAGGATTCTTCCAGTGGCACTGAATATTCTTTGACTTGTGCATGAACTAGCTGGTATACTTGATAATGATCCTGCTAAAACATCTAGCGTCGGATAATTTATACTCCACTTCTTCGACCATTGTAATACAGATTCTTCGTTACTGATGACTAATTTTGCTTTTGCATAAGGTTCAATTTCATCTTCATCTGAATCATCTTGGATTGTTAGTGCAAATTCTAGGATTATATCTTCTTGTGAATAATCATCCTTTCTCATTTTCTTTAACTTTTTCTTTGATTTAGCAGTATTTATGATTGGATCAATTCATGATTTCTTTCTTTTTCTACCTCAACTTTAATTTATTGGATTTTTACTTGCATCATATTGTACTGCACTTCCCCAAATGCATACCCTGACCCTGTTCTACACTTCCAGTGCAGGGTTACCCTACCCTACCCTGCACATCTCTAATTTGTGACTATAACCCTGCAAAAAAAGGACATCCGCATTACTAAATATAAATATTTGGTTAACATTATGAATTGAAATTCAGGCTAATATTGACTTATAGTGTTTTATATAGAGATGTAACATTTAGTTTGTCTAATTAACCATTTCCAGCCGACTCCCAGAAGACAGGCAGCAAAGAAATATTGTGCTGTATATTTTTTGTTGCTCTATGATAGGGATACCAAAAATATCTTTTTCAGAATAAATTTTTTTTTGTATCGAATGACTACATGTTGCCATTTGGCAACATCCGGCCATAACGGGTCAAACTGGTTGAAAATTTTATTTTAGATTTCTATAATCAAAATGCATTATTCAATACCTCTTCGTTTATTAAAAACATTTAAACACGAAAAGAATGACTCAAACATGGATAGAATGCCTTCACGCAGTTTTTTCAAAATATAAATTTTGTTTTTTCTGACAAAACTCCAGAGCAGGAGACTTTCAGTTCTCCAGTAAGGACATAGAAAACAATAATTGATTTGAATATGAATGTTCATGTAGATATAAATGAAAGGCCTATGCCAACATCTGCACTAAGCCCATAAANAAAAAACCTGTGAAAAGCATCTTATAGCTGCTTGAGTATCTAAAAACGTTTTGAGCAAGCGAAAGCACATACAATAGTGCACTTTGATGATCGAAATCAAAAAACAATTTTTCAAAGTTTTTGACCCGTTAGGGCCTGCTGTTGCCAAATGGCAACGTCAATAATTTTTATTGTTCGGATTTGCTGAAAAATTCTCTTTATTAATGGAATATGCAATAGATCTAAAAAGAAAAATTAACAGCTATTCACTTCTAGTATTGAATCAGTTCATCCGCAGAAAATTGTTTTTTACGGTTGAATGGCTTCCATGGGATATTGTAGATATATTCGACTATGCTCTCAGTGGAAAGTTCTTTTTTGTATCGGAAACTGTGATTGCATCCTGAAATGTGTTACAGTAATTATCGAATCGTTAAAACGTTTTATATCTTTACTATAGGCAACCCATTCTAAAAATATTGGTTAAATGTTGCCAAACGGCAACATCCGGCCGGAAAGGGTTAATTATTTCTATATCATTGTGTGACCATATATCATATGTATGTCTAATAATGGACACAATTAAACACAAATGAATACATTGTTGCCATTCAAAATACGGAATGGTCGAATAGAAGATAGTATCAAATTAGTATTGGATAAATTTTATTTATTTCACAGCCCAGGTCGACCTGATACGATCATAAACGGCCGTATACAGCAACGTATACTACCGTTTTGTAACGTTTCCGACCGTAAATCGCCGTTTTGGCATGCGCCGTATATTGCCCTGTCGTAAACAGTTACTAACGGCCGTAATGGAGTCGGATATTTCAGTATCCGACCGTATACGATCGTTTAAGGCACGATGCAAAACGACCGTATTACGGTGCATGCCCAACGGTCGTAAATTATGGTTAAAAGGACGTGTACGACACAAATTGATCGACCTGGGAGTATGTACGTATAATGGATGATCTAAAAAATAATTGGAGGTTTTAATATTTTATCAATAGCTCTGTTTTATTTGATTTGAACTACACTTTTAAAAACAAAGGTTCAGCATTCGATTTTCAAGGAAACTAATTACTATTAGATTTTTATCATACATTTAAAGCGAAAAAAATCGATTAGAAAATACTGGAAATATGACAAATGGATCAGCAGTGTCCAAGGACTGAGAAATAGGAATTCCTAATGTGCGATGAGTTGTCAGTGTCACTGTGATAGTTCCTAGAGGAAATGGGAATCAACTATAGGTTCCCTCACAGTTCCACCATTTACGAAAGTCGCGATGTTGCTGTTTTAAAAATAATTTTTGCATGAAATCATTGATTCTCACAATTTTTTTGCAAGTGAAAATGAGTGTAAGTACAAAAATTATCGTGAACATTCCATATTTTTACCTTTAGTATGCAAGGAACTCTAGGGGAACTGATGAAGAATTCTTAATTCTCAGTCCTTGGACACTCCTCGTATTCTTCGTCCAACAGTGTGTGATAGAAGAATCTTTCTGCGATATAAAATCTAACTTTCGAATATCAAGTATCAAGTTGATGTCAATATTGTTTTTATTCATGTGATTAATATTCTCTCTGCCAATAATTTTAAAAGGAGATCAATAGACTCAAATGTCTCATTTTGGCAAAATTAGAGATTTTTCAACAACAATGTTTTCTTTTTAAATACGAGAAAAGCAAACCTTAGTTTTGTCAAACTCTGCTTCTTTAAATTTTCCACAGCTGAAAGCTGATGATCATGAAATGCAGAAATATGGAATTTTGGACAAGATACATGTGCATTTTTGTTATCCTTTTATTTTGACCATATGACAAAATTTATTAGTACTTTCGTAAAGTACCACATGTTGAATCGTTTTAACAAAGGCCGAATTCGAATNAATACAAACTGATAGAGTTATTGACAAAATACTGAAACCATCACTTATTTGTTTTCATGGAAATATTGAACTATTCATCAAACTATATTGATAGCAAAGGGTCAACTGGTTATCTTCTTTATTGATTGTAATACCAACTGTTAAATGCAATAACACATTCGAAAAGAAATTTCAAATTTCAACATAGGAACGCAATTTCCCTTTTTAGAATAGAAAATGTCGGTAATTTACATTCAAATAGCTTTCACATGAAATCATAAATTATTCTATTTCTTTGTGCTATTTCATCTTGACCACGGAAACAAAAGGAAAACAGCATGTCACAATGGTCTCGTAAAAAAGCACACATAGACCTGTTCATGACCTTTAGTTAAGAACGAATACATTTTTTCAATATTTCACCAAATTCTCTTTTTTCGTTGATCTTACCAAGACGAAATATCACAAGGATATAGAATAATTTACATGAAAACATAAATCGATATGCATCTAACTCCGTTTCGCCAATCATTGTTCACTTATTTTTAAGTCTTTTTCATTATATAAATTCAAAATGTTAAACATTGAGAAGAAAACTTATTGACTGATTAGATTGATATCATCAGCGATTTCATAATGCTCATGGTGAGGCTGAAGATTATTTTGTGTATATTTGATAAGCAACAAAAGGACAATTAATGTTAACTAATCGTACGTTTATTTTCTTGGACTTCTAAATGATACTTTTTGAATTAAATTGAGTCTTCCAAAGAAAAAAGGATAAGTTCAGGGAGTACACTAGTTACACCACGGGCACAGATCCATATATATATTCAAATTGTCCTCTTAAAATAAAATGGTTAATGTAATAATGTTTTTTCTATCCTATATTCTTGCTATTTATATTCAACACCAACAGTTGCTGAATTTTTATGTGGCAT
>OENM01000266.1:15279-30072 GCA_900239745.1 Rotaria magnacalcarata | reverse complement strand
GTACAATTCATAATTGTATGACAACGATAAAGTGTGAATGCATCACGGAATTGTTCCAAACGTTCATTCGTATATTCATCTCGAGAGTCAACAATCCATCTAAAATTAAGAACTTCGTTTATATTATGTTAAATTGACAAAATATAAACATACTTATACGCTTGCATGAGAACAGCAGGACCAAGATATTTATCAGCGTTCCACCAATAACTGGGGCATGATGTTGAGCAACATGCGCAAAGAATACATTCGTACATACCGTCCTAAAATAACTTTTCGGGTAAAATTTCCGCACGATTTTTGTGAACGCAACAGCTTACCAATTTCTTACGATCCTCCTCACTTTGATAAAGTTGTTTATCACCAACTGGTGTTGCTGTTTTGCGTTTTAAGTAGGGTTCGATCATCTTATATTGCATGTAGAAGTTTGTAAAATCCTATGAAATAAAATCAGTATGAAAGTCGAAATTTGTGTTTTTTTAGTCGAAATTAAACTGTACCGGAACAAGATCCTTGATAACATACATATGCGGTAGAGGATAAATTTTAAGTGGTTTACTGGTTGATTCATCGATTTTGCTAGAAAAATAAAAAAAAATATTTAATAGAAATACTTTCAAATATATTCTTCTTACCAGATACAAGCAAGTGTATTACGACCATCAACATTCATCGAGCAACTTCCACAGATACCTTCACGACATGAACGACGGAAGGCTAATGTTGGATCTTGTTCATTTTTTATCTTAAGAAGTGCATCAAGAACCATAGGGCCACACCTTTCAAACAAAAAGAAGAAATATAATTTTAGCTTTTGTTTCGCTGATAAAAACATACTCGTTCAAATCGATTTTGTACTCTTGTAGGAAAGGCTTTTTACTTGGCTCTTCTGGATTCTAAATAGTAATAATAAAAATAAGTAAAACTATTTTAGTTATAATCGAATTAAGTTGATTAACCCATCGATAAATTGAAACGGTTTTAGTGCGTGGTGCAGCTGCAGTTTTGGCTGCTGATGCTTGAGCTGCAGCATTACGAATCTGAATTATGAAAATAACCTTAATAACTGATTTCCAACGCATAAACTAAATATACAAACTTGTGCAAAAACTAATCGGCCTGCACCATTGATTGGTGTTGCCGTATTGACGATTGCGCGAAACATCTAGATAAATGAAACTACAAATAGATAGATTTGGACTCCAGAAAAAAGAAATAAAAGTACACAAAGTTTTGAGTAATGAGTACATCGTATATACCAACAACTAAACACTAACCAAGTAATTGTACGAAAGATGTCACTACACAACACCAAGGTTATGTAATGTGTACGATGTCTAAAATAACCTGCCCAAAAGAAAACAACATGCTGAGTTCATGACAAACGGGAACCTTTAGAAAAATAGGTTATACATAAGTAGATAGACTCTAGTTTCGTATCGTTGGAAAGCTTGCATTCGACATTTGGATTTAATCAATGTTAACTGCTGAATAACTAGATAATTTTAATATCGTCAGTAGATATTCACTTCTGTAAGGAATTCAAGTTGTTGCTATTATTAGTGACTATATATGATGAATAGAATCAATCTTTATGGTCCTTCAGTGAACGAGTGTCTTCTAAATAATGATTTATCAATAACGTAGCTAATATTTTCTGATCGATATGTTTACTTAGGATTTATTTTTGCTTAAAATAAAATAGTTTTACAATATAAACGCTATGAGAATGAGAATTTATTTCTTTATACAAAAATGAATTAAATTTTGGTCACTTGTGAAAGAACAGGTAGAAAATATTTCGGTGCTAGTTTAAGTGTAAGTAAGTATGGTGCGCAATCTTCATAATCAACATCTTCAGTAAAAATTTGACGGCGAAATGGATCGAGAAGTAGTTTTCTCACTGGATAATTAACGCATCGTCCCATACTAAGATCACCTGGCTCAAAACGATGTTCATGCGGTAGAAGAATTGCTATAAAAAATTAAAAAATCTATTTTTAGGAAAAGATAATATATAATTTTGTTCAATTTACGGTATCGTTTAATTGGTCGATGAAAATCAGTGTGTGATTCTCCCAATCGTACAAGTGCAGATTGTCTATAGATGAAGTAGAAGACAACTTATGTTAAATATCAAAACAAAAAAAGTAAAAATAAACTTTACTTATTAATTTTCGGTAAAACAAGAATTGTATTATTATCAGGTTTCTCTCTTGGTTGATTTCGCTCCTCTATTTGATCTTGAGTTATTTCAACAAAATAATTTATTACTTCCATGTATGATATATTGCTTGTAGTTACACGTGGTAATCCATCTACTGTTATTGTTACATTTTTGCCATTGACTGATGATCTTGTCTAAAGAAAAATAAAATAATTATTAAATAAAATATTGAAATATAAATATAGACATACTGCTAATGATGTATCACCAGTTAAGGCTCTTGATGTTGCATTACTTATTTGCACATGTATATCACCATTTTTCAATCGGAACTGCATTTCTTCAATATGAGTACGGAATGCTCGCAACCATCTATTCAATAAAATATTAGACCAATGTACTAATGTATGAATATAATGAAATTTTTCAATACGTAAGTAATGTTAAAGAAATATCTGATTAAAAATATAATAATAGACAAAATTAGTGGTTATGATTGAATTTTCTATTTTTGATTAATATCATATAGATAATAAACTAGCCGAGTCCTCTGCTCCGCCCAGAGGTGTCCACGCGGCCAATTTTATTGCCCTGCCCTGCCTTGCTGTTTATCGTAACTCGCCCTGCCCTGGCAGGACAAAATCATTTTCAAATAATTTGTGTCCTGCCCTGCTAATTAAGAAGAATTTTTTTCATATTTAAATTCAAGTTTAAGTAATCTTTTTTATTTGAAAAATAATTCAGCAAATAATAAATTAGCCTTAATTGAAAAAGTGTATATGATGATATTGCATCATCACTGATGATCCGTCAGTAGATCGGCTTGTCCACGTAACCCGCTACTTCGCTGATCAAGTTTTAAAAATGTTTTGTTTCGATATGAACAGATCTCAGCGTATTTTCTGGTACAGTTTTTTACAACTGATTGTGAATTTGGACTTTTTTTCTTTAAAAAATGGGTTTTGGCATCGAAAATTAAGTTTTAAAGTTTTCATAAATTGTATTTTAAATTTTCTAACCAAGAAATTTAAAACGAAAATGCAGAGTAATATACCATNCGATGCAGAATTTGATTCTTTACAAAGTGGCCTGTTAATTGTTTACTCACATTCTTCAGGACAACTTCTAAGCACTTGTACAGTTTCTAACTTACTATACAATTATTGAGCTCGTATTTTGATGTAGCAACTAGATTTTTTTTTACAGAAGGATATACAGGGCAGTGATCAACATATAAACATTAAATATATTTCTAAGCATGTTAAGTGCTTCAAATTTGGTCGACAAAAAAATATGTCACAGCGTTACGTTTGGACAAGGCGAGACATATTTAACGAAGAGAGAATAGAAACTTCATTTTCATCACCAGGAGAGATAGATGAAATATCAGCACATGAATCTATCGACGATGATAGCGATGCATAGTTTTATTTTTAATAGTTTTATTGAAATAATAAGAACATCAGCAACTATTACAATTATATTTTAAATGTATGTACACTATTATCACTATTATGATTAGTTTATTATTTTCTTTTGTTTTCTTACAAATTTGATTGGACCTTATACGGTCATCATACAAACACAAATATAACAATCTATTTACCATTTTATAGCGCCATCAGGATAGTTTTTTAGTTTCTTTCACGTTTCCGAGAAGAATAAAATTGCTCTTATTTTCGAACTAAAGTAAGTATATGCAAAATTTGCAGGGCACGAAAGTATAGCCCTGCCCTGCCCTGCCATTTCTACTGTCTGCCCTGCCCTGTCCAGGGCGGATCAACTTTTTTAAAATTTGCCGTGCGCTGCCCTGTGGACACCTCTGGCTCCGCCGTCCCTTCTCATAGTTGAGATGCTCCGGAACGGACAAATCGGAAGTAGGCATGATTTAATAACTTCCTGTTAGAAGATCATACACCATGTATACTCTAACAGCGTGAATTTCTATCAAATGAACAAAAGCTTAACTGAAATGTTAGACATTTCATATAGTATCTTAATAAGGATCGAGGGAAGTCATACGAGAATCAATCGAACTTAACTATAAATATCAGTATGCACTATTCTCTTCGATATAATTGGAATAGATCCTCTTGTATTTCTAAAATGTAATCAAATTTCAACGATGAAATTTCCTATCACACCTGAAAACATAGTTTAGCATGTCTGCATAGAAACTCACACTCGTTAAGCATATGAATGAATAAAATAGTACGATGCCTACAAATACTTCATACTATCTGATCACATACAACTCAAATACGAGAAAAGTCAGCTGATTGCTATATTCTATTGATTCATAGATCTCAGATATGATTTCATTCATTATTTCGTTTTACTATTCGAAATACATACTGTCGAAGCCATTCAGTAGCTAGTGATTTTATTCCTGTGCGTCGTGATTCAGTTGGATCGAGTTCCCATAATTTCCATGAATCCATTTCACTATAGAAATGACCGAATGGATCATCCAATCCACATTGATTAAATAGATTCTTAATAAATGGCCTAATAAAAATAAAACTTAATACATGAAAAGAAAAGCTTCTATGAAAAGATGATTCTCTACCGAATTTGTTCACCACCATCTAAATACCAAAAGATGAATTCGGCAACAACGTCCATTGTCATTTTATTCATATGAGCAAGTAAACGAAGATACGTTGTAATAAATTCAATATCGTTTGGTCCATAATTCGGTGGAGTAAATTTAGATAATTGAAATAAAATTCTATCGACAACTGTATCACGTCCTATATCATTTATTGAGATAGCACGATAAAAATTTTCAATTTCACGTAAAACTACAATACGATTTTCAACAGATAAAATAAAATCTATACGTTGTAATACATCAGTTGGAAATGCACTTTCATCACAGTTTTCGAGAAAACCCTATTGAAAATCAATCATTGTATTTGTGTTATCGTGAGAATTAAAAACAAAACAGACTTACATCAACTTTAACTAATGGATATTGTTCTTCAAACCAATTTAACTCTTTAAGTTTATCAATAAAACGCACAAATGGCGCCGAAAATTGGCGTGGAGTTTTAACACGTGTTTCCATGGTTTGTGTTGATTCACTAGTAGCGATTGGTATGACTTTAACAGGTATTCGAGCCGGTTTTGATGGCGTAGCAGTTTTGACAACTGGTGGACGTCGTAATGGAACTTGACGAGCCAATCGACTATTGGGTTGTGATGAACCTGGAGCTGCTCCACCAGATTCCTTGAAAATGAAAAGAATAAAAATAGTAACAGGCTGATAAATGAAAACAATTTACAGGCTTGAGTTCATCACCGAATTGTTCAGGTTCTGCTGATGGAATCGGTTCAGCAGCTTGTTGTGCAAGATCCGTTAAATGTTTCATAAAATCACTTTGATTTTTCTTCTTCTGTTTTTCTAAACGATCGGCCATCTCATCGTCATCAGCATCGAGTTTCTTTTTCATTGTTGCTTCCATTAATTCTTTCCATTCAGCTTCTTCATCCTAAATTGAAAATTTTATTTCTAATATTTCTAATCTAAATGGAATGAGTATTTTATTATTTGTGCATATGAATAGGGAACAAAATAGTGTGTATAATTTATGTGTACATAGGGACAAATTCTCCTTACAACTGGTTCAGAACTTGGAACTTCTTTAGCTTTTTCTGGTAAACGCTGTAGAGATAATATAGAAATTTAAATTCGTGGTTAAACTTGTTAATATTTTACTCACAACTGGATTTTCTTTTTCTAATGCTTTTAATTGTTCTGCAGATAAAGCAGGTGGTACCCATTCGTCTCGTACTGGTTTCTTGGGTTGCCGATTAGGCCAAAGTAATTTAGCCTAAACAGTTAAGAAAGAATAGAAATCGATACGAACAATGTATTATTCTATCTCTTACCAAAACAGAATTCGGCACAGCAGCACCAGGTCCATAATGAGGACGATCATCAGGTAAAGTTATTTTTTCTAGATTATTATTAAGTAATTTTTTCAGTTCATATTTTTCTTGCTGTTGCTTGATAATACGAATATCATCGTTGAGACGTGGTGCTTGATTACGATAATGTTCTTGGAGTTCAGATAATTTTTGTTGACGTTCTTGATACAATTTCGATAGTGGATCTTGATTTGCTTCTTTTATTGAAGGAAAAAATCCCTCGTCATCTGTTTGAGTTATAAACGTGTCCAATTCTGAATCGAACAACAAAATCGTAGTAGATTTCTATTAAAAATCTTCATCTTACTCGATGGTGGTGGTCCAAATAAGTCTTGATCTGTTAGTTTATACATATCATCGTCTAATAACTAAAATATTCAATTGATTAAATATATATATATATATATATTAACTAATATTCGAAAGAAAAAAGAAAAAAAAAAGCTTACGCCTTTTTTTGGTTCTTTTAAATATAATTTCATATATTCATTAAATGCTTCTTTCCGAACTTTTGATGATACTTTGTATTTTTTTGTTCGTTGAATTTTCCCTTCTGCAATTAATGCAATTTCTAAATCACGTTTTTCTAATTTTTCTAATTCCTGAAACAAACAAAAAGAGACTCTCTTTTTTCAAAGTTTTCTTTTCATGTTTTTACAAGAGTTTTTAATTTCATATGTTCCATTGATCGTGCATGAAATTCGGAAACACCAACATTTTCAGGAATAACATTCGTTTGTCTATTTTTAAAAAATAATTCACAATTTAAGTATTATTGATAAGTCTTTTTTTACAAACATTTTTTCTGCTTTACGAGCTCGTTTCAAACGAATAAGATCCGCTGATGACATACGCGTCAATTGAACACTATCCGTTTCTTCACTTTCTTTTACTTCAGGTATTTCTTCTTTAAATTGCATTGATATTGTTTTAAATAAAATAGCTTTCGGCAAATCTTTTATTTTGAAAACAAAAACACGATAAATAATAGATTTTGTGCAAGTAGTGAGAGACATAGCTCTCATTCGTACCCTTTCATGTCTAATATTACTCATATACTCATAAATGAAGTGTAGCTACTCACACAATAGTTGTTTTTTTATTCATCCATTGAATTCTGCTAAACAACCATTCTTCATTTTATATAACGCAACTCTTTCCTCAGAAAATAATTTCTAATTAAACTACTGTCAATACTCATCATAAAATTAAAATCTGCTCAATGTTTCATCAGTAGAATAACGAGTAAAGACTGTCAGACGAAATGCACATATAAAATTAAAATAATTTTTCGCAAAAATCTACCCTTTGATTAGTCTATGTGCAGCAAACTATTCATATAAATCAGGGCCTCATTTTTATCCCCAATTTTTGATAGACTTACATGCTGTATGTAACATTTTGTATAAATGATCGCCTATACCAATAACTAAATCTCCAGCATCATTTGAAAAACTTAACGAATGAATATTATCATGAATGACAATCATTCTTAAAAAAGAAAATCATTTATTCGTTTCAACAAATTCATATCTCTCAAAACCTGATCAGTTGATTTTTTCCATTCCATATTCTCAATGTACCATCAAGACTACCAGTAGCGACTATTTTTAATTTCGAACAGCCTGCTATGGCTGTTATTTTATCACAGTGATCATTTTCTGGTAAATGATCATATCGCTCTACGAATATCAGAACAAATAAAATTATTATAAAAATTTAAAACGCCAAAAAAAAGGAAATTTTACCATTATTTTCTAAATTATAAATCATTAATGAATGCGCCAATGTTGATTCTTCTCGGAAAGCAACAGCAAGTGATTTTTTTATCATAGCTAGATGAACAGGTGCTAGAGCACAGAAGATTGAACGGACAACTGAGAGTGATTCAACAGCATAAGGAAACACTCGCCAAATGCGAACAATTAAATCTTAATGGCAAAAGTAAATTTAAGAATACCAACAACGAAGGAACTTATATTCTTACCAGCACCACATGATATTATCTGATCAGTACTTGGATTAGAAATAATATCAACAACTGGACGAGCTGAATGCATCTAAATAGACGCATTCTATTGTTCATATAAATCCTACAGTACATCAATATCTGCTCCACAACAATCAAATTCGTCATGACGTTTCATAGTGTTATTTTTTTGAAAAACGAACAATTCAATATAATAAAAACTCATCTGTAGTTGATACTTATGGAGCGAACTAAATAAAAAAAGCCTTCCTCAAATGAAACGAAACTTTTCACAGCGAAAAATATTGATTTTAAGTGAATCGTAGTTATAAGACATGATGCTATACATCTGTTATCATGAACGAGATTGACTTGTTTGTTTGTCATAGTTTTATCAATCAACTTCTTTCAAGTTCATGAAAAAAATTGTTGAACATTCTCAAATTGTTGATATGCGAAAATTTAAATTTACCTCCATAGAAAAGTCGATTTCTCCAGTATTCCAATTTAAAACAGCAATACAACCGTTGCTTAAACCAGCTATTAATAACGTTCTACTGAAACCTTTTAATGCAATATGTACTAATTCACTCGATGGTTTTGTCACTAATGATTTAAACATTGGCGTTTCGTCCATATCACTCTGTGCTACATATTCATATATTGATAAACAATCGATTGTATCTAAATAAACAAAATAAGAACCTTCAATTGTCAAACAAAAATCATGTTTTTTTTTCCCGTCTATTTACAATCCGTTACATTAAATCTTTGCATAATTTTACAAGGATTTACTGAGGTATCTGCTTTAATCAATGTAGTGCCATTACAAACGAACAGTACATCTAAAACAGAATGTTTTTACAGCTTGAAAGCCAAACTAAAAACCAAAGTAGCAATCATACTTTCACCAATTGCATAAGCACATGATGTGGCTTTAAAATTTAAATCACAAACAAGACTTGTTAATACATCACCACTGGCAGAAGCAACTATTCGTACAGTTGAATCTTTACATAGAAGAACTGTTCGTGTTGGATAATCAGGATGTGTTGTACAAATTGTTTTTAGAATAGGTGATCTAATAAAAGATTTTCATCTTTAACTTTCATTCTCACTACTATTTTAACATACGCAGCAAAAGTTAAAAAGTCGCAATAATGTTTTATACACCATAACTGTAAACATTTGATTGATTTAACAAGAAATTTTTCATAATTTCGTGTTACATTCATATGAGATATAGGTTCAGGTACTGGAATACTAAAACCAAAAGAAAAAAATCGTATTCAAAAATCAAAGAAATATCTATTTACTTACACATCAACAACATCACCATATTCAAGACTCCATACTCGAATAGTTCGATCTTGACTACTCGAAATAAGATAGGGCCCAAATGGATGTTTACTTAAACATAATACACGATCTTGATGGCCCACATAAGCAAATAGAATAAACCAACGATGATCCCAGACTTTAACTAAATTAAAAACAAAAACAAAAACAAAATACATCAAATTGCTCAATTACACCTCGTTTTATTTTGTCAACAAACTAGATCCATCGCGAGCAGCTGTAATCAAAACATCGCGTTCTTCATGAAAAAGCATGGCTACAATCGGTCGTACATGTAAATCTTGTTTCATTGAATATACTTTTCCTTCATCTGCTACATTGAAAGCCTGAAACACAAAGTCAAACAAAACTAGGATTTTCGAAATTAAACTAAGACTCAATACCAAAACATCATAACCCGATGTAACAAATACTCGTTGTATATTACCACCTGCTTGTTCAGCAGCTAATATAGTAAAGTCAATATTGTCTGAGAAACCTTCTCGACATTCAAATTTAGGTAATAGATGTTTTCGATTATAACGAAATTGCCAGACCTTAATAAAACTCGAAATAGTTTTTATACAACGAAGCTAAGGAATTGAAACGTACGGTAACACCACGTCCACAAGTAAATACATCTGATGTCAATTCATTATAACTTAAATCATTAATATTGTAAGCACATGTTGACGTTGACAAAATGTCAAGATCAGGACCCAACACATGAAGTTCTCGTTTTTCAAATGACCAACCAATAAATTCATCTTCATTTACACAATACAATAAGTGATCGAATTGTATACTGAGTTTCAATTTTTTGAATGCTCGACCATCAGAATGATAGATACGAGCGACTCTTCCATTATCAATACTTACAATTTCCTTTTTAAAACATGATGAAAACGAAAACATTGCAGAAAAGCTAAATGAATTATTCTTACTTTTTGTTTAATATTAAATGAAACACATTTTGCTTGAATTTCATGATTGATATTTCGTACAAAATGTAGTCCATGTGATCGTTCAATATCTATTTTTGAAATTTGCATACAGTAAGAAACAACACTCAAAAAGCAAAAACGTTAAGATGTATGAATAGAACTAATATGTCAGTGGAGTTTTTATACTGTTATCAATATACTGAGTTTACGTATATTCCTTCGTACACAATCGTGTCATATCAATTATATCGTTTTACGAATAGCATAAAAACTTGACATTATTTTTATTTCATCATCAGTAAAAATCATAAAATTCATCTCCTACCGGTATCATCAGCACGTGAAACAGTCTCAATCGTTCGACGAATCGAACATCGTAATAATCTCCATAAATATTGTGCTCTGTTTTCTCCATATTTCGTTGGTGCAATTAATAATTTCGTTCGTTGTGTACTATAATTTGATTGAGCACGAGACGCAACCGGTGTTGTTTCCTCGGTAATTACTTCTGAACTTTCTTCGAGTTCATTATCTTTAGTAACCGCCATGTTTACGCTAACTTCTTTTATTATTCAATAAGTAAACTTAGCTTTCACTTTTATTTCTTTTTCCGTCCATAACCAATCACGGCATTATTGCCCCGCCATTTACATTCAACATTTATAACTATTGCTAAGCAGCAAACAATATCAAAAAGAAAAGTTACATTTGACGCACAAAGAGAACAAAAATTCATATTTGACAATTACAAAATAATAATAATTATATTAATAGTGATTAGCTTCGTCCATTTTTATCTGACTTCTCATGTTGTGGTAGACGAAATTTTTTATCTGTTGTACTTGTGACTATATCTGGTCTGAAACTTATATTCTAAAAAAACTGAAATAAGTAATGAAAATGAATTTATATATATATATAAATACGAACTTGTATAAAAGCTTCTTTTTGTCTACTCTTCGGTTTAAGTACGGAAGCGATCATTTTTTGTAATAATTGAGCACCTAACGTTTACAAGAAAAATAAAAAAAATATTAACATGTATAAGTCGAAAACAAACTCAAACCTTTTTCTTCATCATATTCATCTTCATCATCATCATCATCATCATTACGTTCTATTCGAATCTACAAGAGTAAAACCTATGCATTTAGATCTAAAATAATCACCTTATAAAAACTTACTGGTATTGTTTCTTCCTCATTATCTTTAAGTTCTTTTCTTGATGCAACCATTTGATGAATACGTTTTAATCTTTGTTGTATATCATCATTAACAGATACATTTTCATTACAACGACTATTTGCTATCGATCTTAAAGACATTGCACTAAGAGCACTATTGATCGATGATGTTTCATCAGCTTCTTCACATTGAAATACTTTGATTTCGTCTGATAATGGTTCAATATTTTCATACATATTAAATGTACGAAATAGATCATTGATTTTAATAACTGCATTAGGATCTATAGATAATTTTAAAAGAAAATAACTTGCTTTACAATGATTTAATAAACAAAGAAAAACCTTTAGTATTTGTTTGTTGGTTTGCCATTGGAAGAATGTGTGTGTGTCTGAAATGCAATCGGACAAATATATGGATTAAAACAATGGATATAAATGAATAGGACAACCGTTACATGCCCTATGTGTGTAGGTCTCTTTCATCTTTTTTTTTCTTCCTTTCTGTTCTATAGTTTCGCAGCTTGACGGCGTCGGCCATGACCATTGAAGAAAAAAAAATTGACCAGCATTTGTGTTCGCCTTTCTTTTAACTTAGATAACCATTGATGTGTACGGAAAACAAGCATCTATATATATATATATACGGCGCATCTGAAGATGATTGACACACTCGAGAAAATAGAACAACAATTCACGAAGAAATTTGTTTATTGTCACATAGCCATGAATAGTGGAAGAAAGCATCATGTGAAAATCATCTTATTAAAGCGAATATATTAGTTAGATATTCATACTGAATACAAGACGAAACAATAGCTTGTGAATATCTGTGCGTTTAATATTTTAATGCGAGTTTATGGTTCATGAGTGCTTTAATTAGCACACGAGCAGAAGGTAAATGACTATCAATCCAATGAGTTCGTACTAACGTTATTTCTAAATATTTTGAGATTTTAATACCAAAGCACATCTATTATATGAATCTCAGTTTTGAAAATTTTGCATTATGCGATGAAAAAAGAAATTATCTTTTAGAGTATCAACATTTATAATGACTACGTATCCAAAATTGTGTGCACTAAGCTGAATGAACTTTCACGCTATTAAGAATACACATGATTACTAACATAAATGTTTTATAGGATGAATTGATTTATATAGCTGTCATGTCGCAGAAATTCTATTTCATTGCCAATGATTGTTTATAGCGGGGAAAAAGCCTGCTGTAACAACGATCATTTTCTTTTAGTCGGCAACGTCTTGCTTAATTATGGCCGAAAAAAAGATTGTTGTTTATTTAAACGTTTCTAAAAGGTGCGATAAACATGAACACAGAAAACAGATGTTTGAAAATGAAATCGTTTATATTATGCAAAGATTGCTATTGGTGAGATTTGAAATAGACATAATGTCAGTTTAATTACATCGTAGAATATTTTCGTACAGTGACGATGATCAATATTCAACGAAATAAATAGTTTCTGATTTACGAATGAGATCAACATGGTATGAAAATTGAATTGAACTTTTACGATTCAATTCGTGACGTATCTTTTTATCTTATTTGTTCAATTTTTTTAACACTTGGCTCAATCTGTTGCTAATGATCCCAAACTTCAAAAAAAAAAGAAAAACATAATTTCGATCATAAAATTTCATTTATCAACATTAGTTATAGATATACTTGTGAAACACATTCTAGAAATTAGCATATTTGTATAGATCTTGCTCTTGAGGGTGACCATCACATCTCACGAGACGTCAAACTGAAAATCTATACCTTCTTCTCATTATCAGAAAGTTAAGTCCTTGTTTGAATTTTACAGGATTAATTAAAAACGTGATATAGACAATCATTCTAGACTTGACCAAACGGTGAGAACCCCCGGTGATTAACAGTGTCTGCAACGTCACGTTCCACACACGGATTGCACCGGGAGCTCTTCAAATTATTAATAGCGTCTCTCTTTTTTTAATAACCTGTTAATACGATTGCATTATAGTTTGAGGTATCAATAAATATCGGATTAGTTCTTTGGTATCATAGAGAAAAAACGCTCATCTCCATTGATCATAATCATTTTATTGAATTCTACACACACACACAAAACTACGCAAAAAAAACAATTTTATCATAGCCGCAAAAAAATGAGTCAACAGTCTAACAAAAAAAGAGAAAACAAATAAAGATTGATTGAGAATGAAATAACTAACAAAACTAGAGTAGCATTCAAACACGTCACCGGACGCGTATTTTGTTTTGAATAGAAGAGATAAAAAGAAAAAAAAANAAAAAAAAACGACTAGTGAGGTGCAATAACGACAACAGCAGCAACAAGTTTTTAACTGTTCCTATCACAAAAAGGCTAATGAACAATTCTTAGATGTAGTTATATATATATATATATATATAAACTACCGGCATAAGAAAGAAAGAAAGAAAAAAATACAGAAACGTTACAACAAAGGCATCTATATATGGACAACTGAAATAAAGGCCAAAAACAAAAATATCTCATCACAAATGCTTTTTATTACGATTATCTAAAATAGATCATTCGTTAAATTGATTTTCTTTATTATTTTCATTTGATGTCAATGACTGTTTCTTAAATGCCATGATTTGCTGTTCGTTCGATTCAGTAATATCAAATAATTCGTTATAAAATAGATTTTCACTCTAGAAAAAAAAGAAATTATTTTTTTGCTGTTTTTGTTTTTTCTGATTACTTTTTCATCATTTATTGTTGTATAAATTCCATCGTATACAGCATACTGTTTGACTTCATTTTGATGGCGAGCAATCAATGGATTTTTATTTGTTGTTGAATTTGTCGACCAATATAACCAATACCAAAGTACAGTTCGAATTTTTCGTGTTGTTATACGTAAAATACGTAAGGCGTCTGCCAATTGTAAAACATCTGAAATTTTCAAAAGCAAAAAGAAACAAAATAAGACGAAAAGTGACGTAAACCAAACCTTTTTCATCAGGCAAACGTGGTTCACCGGAACGACATTTTTCAGTTGCATTCTCAATTTCTTGTCGACGTCGGTCTTCAACAATATTAATTGCATTGAGCCATTCATCAAGTGTTTCTCCTGTTGCTTCAATATCGCGAATACTTAGACATTCTCGAATTCGTTCATGTAAAAGTATTATCTATTTAAATAGATTTTTAATATGAAAATAAAAATTTAGTGAAATCTTCTTACTCGACTATATTCATAATGATATTCAACGATTAAACGATC